>SMLS01060640.1:0-38435 GCA_004785975.1 Popillia japonica
CTAACATAACTTTTATATGGTCGCACGTTTAGAACGATTCTGAACTGGTTCGAGCGTGGAGCCCAAACAAGCTCTTTAACATCTATCAGAACCGATAGGCTAACGCCATCTATGTAATTGGCAAACACAATAATATTATTTTTATAAATTACGGCGTAAGATAAAATATCCAAGTTGATTTTACTTGTTTACCGAAGAATACTCGCCGAGAAACGTGATTGTGTTGATTCAACGTAATTCTCTCCCGAGAAAAATAACGAAAACATTTACCCACCATTGAATGCAAGCAGATATTTACTTCTTGTAGCTTAGCGATGCAAGTGGTAAACTATTCATAGAAAGTGATTTTCTGTGTACGCGATAACGAACGATGTTATTACTGGATAAACGGAAATACTTTATTCAGTAATGTCGATTTATTAGCTCTGCGGTAAGTAATTTGATGTAAGCACATCATCCAGGCTGCTGTTTTAATTTCTTTAAAAAAAATTACGTGCGCTATACATTATTGAATAAAATTTGTTCGTTCTAATTTAGTAGGTGGAAATGTGTCACTTGCAATTTAAACGAGGAGATAAAAATTTGAGCTTCTACATATGTATTAGGAAATTGGTTAATTTCTGTGCTTAGTGTAGCTTACTCATCTCATCACTGTATACTCGTTTAGTTACCATTTTCTCTCCCAAAAAAAAAAATTAAGCTTTATGTTTTAATCTGCTCACATCCATCTCTTACTTCATTGCAGATTCAGGTGGGAAAGGACTTACCTCGCCGCTAGCTCAGCAACGGTTGAATGGACCGTGCCTGAAGATGTTATTCCTGGGACGTATAGATTGCGATACTTCGGCGCCGCTAAATCGCTATTCGGACGAGCACAACCGCATTCAGGAACTACTAATGAATTCACAGTAATTTAAGTTAGAGATGTGATGTTAGAATTAAATCTTTTTTTTGATAGTGTAAATAAAGTAATTATTTACGGTAAATTGCTCTTCTTTTTAGAAGTGCTCCTAGGAAAAAAAATTATGAAACATTAGTTTCGGCTCACTTTAATCCTAACCTTTTCTAGCTGTCATGGAGCAATTTATATATATTAGCCTCAGGGGCGCACCATTATATCTATATATATAGAAGTTCATCATATCTTAACACGCTACCCGTTTCAAATGATACGAAAAACTGTCAAATAAAACTATGTCTACACATTGGAAAGCCTCCTGAGAGTTACTCTAGACACCAGCTATATATCTGCGACTACGCGTTCAATTAGATACAATTTTGTTGAGATTCATTACGGGTCCGTTTCTTTTTTTATATTACTGCTCTTTAATTATCTAAATTTTAGCGAAATACGTAACTTTGAAGCCAGATCTTTAGAGGGTCTAATGGATAGAAAGCTAGTAATTAGTATGAACTAATGAGTTTAGCTTAGAAAGCAAATAACTACGAATGTTTAGTTTTAAAGGCATAACACTGTAAAAAATACTTTTCATATCAAAGCTTTTAAGCAAAATTAGATCCACTCAATGGGAATTCTTAATGTCGAGTACGATTGGCAGCAACGAATTCACACAAAATGAATTCTGGCGTCGCCGTGGTTAGATTTTCTTGGGATAGATAGCAGATCTACCCCGCCATTAGCCTACGTCTCTGGTAAAAATGCTTTGGCCTGCATTCTATCATTGGAAGGTCTTTCCATTTATTGATCACGGCCAATAAAAGCGAGTTTACTGCTTCTTTGTAGAACTTATCTACCTTTTCGTTCCCTTCAATCCCTAAGATTAGATTAGATTAGATTCACCGCGACCTTCCCAGTCTATTGTGATCCCCAGTAACCCTAGAAGGCGCCCTCTAACTTTGTCCTCTTTATGAGGCTTAACGTCCTTGAGGGCGGCTCCTCTGTGTAGCTTAGTGCTGTGGGATACTCTGTGCCCAAAATAGGAAACCTTGTCCTTGCCAGGCCTTCGCAGTGGCACAGCACATGGACTGGGGTTCCTTCCTCCTCCCTGCAGAATCTGCACAAGGCATCTTCCGCTAGGCCTATGTTGTACATATGCCTATCCAGTCTGCAGTGACCTGTCAACAGGCCTACTAACATTTTGACGGTTTTCCCGTCTTTATCCAGTAGGTCTCTAGTGAAGTCAGGCTTCTGTTCTTTTAGGAACTTTGCCTGTCTTTGCCCAGGTTATTTTCGCCACCAATCCCTGGACCTACTGTGAATCCCTTAGCGGCTTGGCATCCACTGAAGAATAACGCCTAAAGATTCAATTTCAAATTTATCACTTCTTGCCCTACAAATATTATAGTACATTTAAGCCAAGCTAGATATCAAAAATGAATCTTCGATGTATTTGTTCCCCATAATCAAGGGATACTGATTCCTGGCTGTGACATAAACCTTACAGTCAGCCCCAGATTCAAATGAATTAAAAGGTACTGAAGATATTCGTGGTCACGGCCGGCTTTATTGGCCTACCAAGAAATGATATATTGGTGGAAAAGAAAATATGATTGGTTGAGCTTGATAAGATAATTTTGTCTTCATTTTATGGGCTTTTGTTAACAACTTTTCAGAGACTGCAAATTGAGTAAGGCAACAGAAGAAATGATGATTTATATTTCGACATCTACGAGAACATGACATCTGTTTGGCTTTTTGTAGTATTCGGTAGGTCTCATTCCTAATTTTTTTTTGTACCTTTATAGTTGGTAGATTTCGTCTTCTTGTATGATGACCCCTTCCTTGGCATCTTAGAAAAAGCGTCTGCAAAGTACGTCTTTCAAAGTACTTCTATAAGTTGTGTGGTTGGTTTCTTGCTGTTAAATTTGCCATACTTTTTCTTGTGCCTTACTTGCATAGTTACAGATGTCAATAATATAGTTTGACAGATATGCGTTCATCGTACGTGTGGCGTACGTCTTCTTAGTCTTAGTCTTCAAATTATACTATATCTTAACAAAAGTCAGTGCCACATTTTAGTCTCAACAGTGTCAAAGAAATGTCACCTAAGGGAGTAGTTAGTTATTCTTCTTATATACTTAGTTTGTCCAGTTTTCTGGTCTTCAAATAACTTGTCCCTCCGAAGATGTGTCCAATAGTTCAGAGTAGATTCTCATGTCTTTCAGGATTTGTACGCTAGAGTAAGCAAATCTTGCTTAATTTGTACCCATCATCCCGGTTAAAATTACTCGGATTTTGCAAAATTTCCAGTGATTCTGGCATCAATTTCTGGTGGTATTGTCTGTTTATAACCAAGACCTTAATGCTCTCGTAATTAATCTGCATTATGAATTAGGTCCTCTGCTAATTTGCGCAGTTCCATTCAAGGCATTATCAAGGTCATTTGGATGAATTGTTGAAGAGCAAAGGTTGGCGGCGTAATTTGAAGGCATTTCAATTAATATTATTAACCCTGTTTTAAAATTTTCAATATCTAATTCTTGCTTCTTCTAATTGCGTCAATGCTTGTACTTAGAAGATATTGTTTTCAATTCTGCTGTATATTTATGTAAGAAATATGATGTGCTACAAACCACAGAGTTTGACATGAAAATTTATTAAATCCATCCATTTTCCAAAGCAGACCTAGTCAGGTTTAAGTTAACAGTGAGGAGTTCTGTGAGAGTATAATAAAACAAAGTTTTAATTAATCTGTGCTTCTTCGTAACTAGATTTCATTTGTTTAGAGATTATTTTATAAGAAATTCAGTTTAAACGTAGTTTCATAAACAGGTAGAAATCACGGATTGGATCGATTAAAAAGAATAGAATGGTGGTGCTGTTTTAATTCTTAAGGAGGGAGTGGTTCCACGTCAATAATTCTGACAATGTTTATAAAGTCAATAAATATTTTATTAAATTATATATCCATTATGGTCCAATACCTTTTGCGGGCATTTTGGCACTATCATGATTCCACGTTCATAAAATGCTTATTCCTTGCTGGCAAAAAAACTGATCCAGGTAATTTTTACCTCATCATTTGAAGTAAAGGCTTTACCGTCAAAAAAATTTTGATCAGACCAGGAAAAATACTAATCAGAAGGTGCCAGATCTGGAGAATATCGTGGGTGCTGTGGGAAGCTGTAAAAATTCTGGTCTTTTCTGTTTAAGTGAATCATTCAGTTTGTTCAGCAGAATTACTCGTGGTGTTTTTCGGTAAGAGCTCAAAAAGTAACGGTTCTTTTGAAATGCCACCAAACATGAAATGATGATTGCTTAACGCTTTTCTCACCTTCTTTGCAGGTACACCTGGGGAAGGACCTTCATCGCCGCTAGCGAAGGAACGATTGAGTGGACCGTACCTGACGATGTCGTTTCAGGAACCTACAGGATACGACATTTTGGTGCCGCAAAATCGCTTCTAGGTCGTGTCGCATCCTACCAAGGCATCAGTAGAGAATTTGAAGTGAGGAACAACCGCATCGATGAGGATGGTGCTGGTAGAGAAAATGTTCCGATGTTTGCGGTTATAGTATTTTCACTTTTCCTAACATTAAGTCAACGTTTGCAGTATTAAGACATATAATTTCGATTTTTTTTTTAAATAAATGATCGTTTGGTAAATTGTGTTTAATTATAATCCTAAATATAACAGCTACAATATATTTGAATTTAATAAAAACTAAATCTTATTTAGGCTGAATGCTGCTTGCACCATCTGTTTGTGTTACGAGAAAAATCGCTGAAAAATTATGATGTATAGGCTGTAGGAGTGCTGTTTCAGTTGTAAAAACTAAAATCGCTCTTTTCTTACGATAATATTGTTTTACTAATTTCTTAATGATAGCTCTTTGTATTCCACGCTCTCGCTCTTTAAAATTCCATTTAACATTTTTCCCATTTGAGTCGTCCTACCAAAAAGCCCAACGGAATGAAATCTATTCGCTTTATTGTATAGAAAAGAGGAACTTTTGTTGAAAATACTTCGCAATAAAGAATTCGAGTAAACATTCAAATTTTGCGGTCTTTATAGCCCTTTTGTTATTCGGTTAGGAGAAAAATCAATTATACCTAAAAGTTAATTAACTTTCGGAAATACATAACCCCCGGTTATCTTGTTCTAAACACAGAGGGCGCAATTTCGTTCTACATTGTTAATAATACCTATCAAGTGAATACGTATGTTTATTCTGAAAGTGTCTAATTTAATCTTCATTTGCATGCCTTTATTGAAAAGTTATAATATGTATACGCAGAAGAATTTATCCAATCGAATTATGTATACTGAAATTAGGAGGAGATAAAGATGCTAGGTAGCTTCATTATAGCTTTGTTTGATGAATTAAACTCGGATATATTTTAACGAGGGTATTGTGTTCCGTGTAAATTATTTTCGAATATTTCATGTGTACTAATTAGGTATGAATGTATTTTCGCATATTAATTAAGCTAACTCTTTGTGTCTGTTTGAGTTTTTGACAAATTCTGGTCCCGAATAAGGTCACCTCTAAATGCTCGCCATCTATGAAGTCGTTTATTAGAGTTTGTCGTGGGGATTTTCGAGAAACCCTTCATTCCAGTGGGTAAATCAAAAGAATAGCAATATTAATTCTACATATTATAAACGGAAATCTGCATTTGTACTCGAAATATACTTTCTGCGAAAATTTAGTACCATTAGAAGGCCGACGTGAAAAACATCACGTCTGAGGATAAAACAGAACCTACTTTATAACATCTAGAAGCTTATATATATAAAAAAAATTATAATACACACGTATGTTTGTATAACGTTAAGTTTATGCATCGTTCTTAAAATTTTAATAAGAGAGTAGGCCTCGCTGAAAGTTCGTTATACGAGGATGCTTTCAATTCTAGCCTCAGAAAGTCGTGCGGGATTTTGGGGGAATTTCTTTTTGATATTATCGTTCTTTGATCTTGTTGCTTGTAATGCAATATGCACAACTTGAATTTCGCCACCATCAAGTATTATAATTTTGTGCCTTATATTTGGCTAACCAGGCTACCTAGTATCTACGTAACAATATCCTCAGGATTCAATGCCTACACCACTGTGTCCTCGTTCTTATTTAAATCAATGTAATCTGTACACCTACAAATTATCGTCAGTGCTATTGGTGTATTTATAAATAACGTGGATAAACCGTTTTATATGATCGTATTGGTGGTAAAGTTAGGTAAATCTTTATAATTCGATAATTTGTTAGGTTTAAGTTTTGGAAAAACCTCATTTATGCGAGATATCAAGCGCCGTATAGTGTGTACGGAAAAAGATTGATAGTGAAGTTTCTTACAAAAATTTGCTGGAAATCAGTTCCAGATTTTACCACTAAGAGGCGTAACATGGAATAGACTTTTTGTGATATCTTCATGAATATTTAAAGTTTAATACTCTTATTACTATTATTATTAGTTTGAAATAGACAAATTACACCTTTGGCTCACTACTAAAACTTGAGAAACATTTTGCTATTTTCGTTCATATTTCAACTTCAAGTAAAACCAGGCAATATAATTTTTCTCTCAATACGTAAATAAACAATTGAATGAAAGTCACAGAATGTTGCCGTTAATTAAACAGAATTTCTTCATCGGCCTTGTTTACATAAAATGTTTATTTATTTATTTTCTCTTATTTGTGTGATATATTACACCTCTAACTAGCGTAAAAATTTCAATTTATTTACGTGGTAAGTACTTATATGTATTAATATTTCTGGAAATACATCAAAATGTGACGTTATTAGATTAGATCTTTCGAACTGAGCCACACGCATATTTATTCACGTCGAGTTCTGCGTGATTGGACTTCTTGTCGAGTTTTTCGAGGGAGTAGTAAGTGTTAAAAAATAACTAGAAGGTTCTACCAAAAAAATAAGTTTCCTCCGTGAGCCTGGAATAACAAAGTTTCTCTCTAACTCTAATTTCACTCTTGTATGAAGTAAGGTTATACAGGATAATATGTCGAAGCTGCGCCTTCAAAATTACTACTTCATTAGAGACGGCCATGTCTATAAATATGTACAAAACCATCCTCAGCAGCCAGCACCTCCACCATTCTGTCATGGTTCCAATTCAAAAAAATGTAATCTGTGCATACTACAAATTATCAGCATTGCTATTGGTGTATCTTTAAATAACGTGGATAAACCATTTTATATGATCGTATTGGTGGTAAAGTTACGTAAATCTTTATAATTGTATAATTTGTTAGGCTTAAATTTGAGGAAAACCTCATTTATGCGAAAAGTCAAGCGCCGTATAGTGTGTACGGGAAAAGATCGATAGTAAAATTCCTTACAAAAAAATTATGGAAATCAGTTCCAGATTTTACCACAAAGAGGCGTAACATAGGAAGGAGTTTTCGTGATATCTTCATCAATTTTTAAAGCTTAATACTTTCATCACTATTTAACCCGAATCTGGATAACCCTGGATTCGTTTGGAAGAGAATTGTGTTGACTTAGAACAGAGTTTAAATGCTGTAGGTATCCATTAGTTTGAAATAGACAAATTACACTTTGGCTGACTCCTGAAACTTGAGCGACATCTTGCTATTTTCGTTCATATTTCAACTTCAAGTAAGTTTATTTCCATAGAAAAACAGAAATGTTCCATATATCCTAAGACGACCAAAATTGTATCTATAGTGTTGGATTGTCGGCGAGATAATCGATCTTTAAGCATTAAACATGTTAGAAAAGCAATTCCACAACCGACCGTCGTCATCCAAACATGATAGTTTTTATAAAAATAAAAAAAACTGTAGTCGTTGTGAGTGGCCATGAATATTTTATTTAATAAGAAAATAGAACGAAATACGACTAGTAAAACTATCGTTTGTATCAAAATATTATTTTTATTTCTTACCTACAATTAATTTCCCCTAACTTGGTCCAAAGCAAACTCAAACTTTTATTGCATTCTGCCATTTACGGTAAATAGTGCCTGTCTGGATAAACAGTTTAACGCCAAACTTTTTCTTAGCTTGTTCCGTCAGTTACATATACATTTTTAACTTAGAGTTGGCCACTTACTGCAGGGATAAAGTTTGTTTTAGCTACCCGCAAAACTTTACGCTGTTAGTTTTGAAAGAACTCCTGTTATTAATTTTGGGAATAAATCTGCACACCTCTATGTAAGAGGCGTCATAAATATTAAACACATGTTTCTAGCAACAATGATATAAAGCTTTAAGAAAAATATTATTTGTAAATTGTTTTCTTGCTAGTTTTATCTGATTAATGTTGTTTGATATACATATGTACATATGAAGAATTTACGTGATAAATTACTCGGCTAGGTCAGTTTGAGAAACATCATATACTATAAGAGATAATCGCTAGCGGGTGGCAAGTGACATGAATAAAGTAGTTGTTGTGACATTTCTCCAATTGAGATAATTAAAATGGTATCATTAATATATGTGTAATGTTTTGTTACGGAATTTTCGTGAAGCAAGAACAGAAATTAATTATTTATTACAGTAGGTACCACATAAAATGTCCGCATCTGTATAGAGTAGACTTCAATTTGTTGCTCTTGCAAGTGTGACTGATACAACTTCCCGCTGTGTTGCTATAGTTACAGCAGCAAGACATTTAACACTCACTTGATAACGACAATGTTACCTACAAACTATTTTAGATCCTCATAACAGGAATTATTTTTTAAGCAAAGTGTGTGCAAACTCAAATATTTTAGTACATATTAGTATCGACTAGCTCTACAAGAAATGTCTTTTTAGAAATAATTTGTCATTTTCTATCTAAATTTAAATATATCATGATGGAATATGACAGAGATGAAGGGGTGGTAAAAGAAATGATCAACTACAATATCGGTATGTGAGAGAAACAAAGAAGAAGAGGTCAATCAGGATGTACGAGAATTATTGACAGTGTTGATCAATTGCCACAGAAAGGAGGCGAGCACAAAAGAATATACTTCTTCTCGGGCTTACGCTACAGCATAATCTCAAACACAAATTTTAAATTTGGACCTTAATTTGTATCTCGTTGTCCAATCTTTAAATTTTGATATTCTGGTATTATCTGTAACAGCCATGATTGACAACTCACATGATAGCTTCAAAACCATTTCACAATCGAAACAGTGACACCGTTACTTTATATTCGATATGGTCTTGAATTAATAAAATATTGCTAAATAAATTTTTGCTATCAGATTTATTAGCGAATTGGTGGTATCAAAAGTTTCTGGCATACACTTTTTATTGAAACTTACTGTTTATTTAGATAATTACTTGCTTTTCTAAATAGCAGTGGTTAAGTATGCAGTATAGTAGCGGTTGAGTCGTTTGTAAAACTTTTCCAAACAGATCTACAGTAGCAAACTGTACCCAATACATGCTTCATCGAATGATATATTCCCAATTTTGGAAGCGGTTGGTCGTCCAAAGTTTTATTGCTGAATGCAATAATTATTGGTTTATGGTTGCTATCAAATTAGGAGTCGATAGCTACAGAGGTTGTACGGCTACCAAGCGCAGTGTGAGGTCATATAAGAGGATGGTTATATTTTCCTGAGAATTGTATTGTGAACGATCTACAATTCATTATTAAAGCCCACAAAGAGGGTGTGGTAGGGGTGGGGTAACTACATCGGCTTTACCGAAATAAAAATGGGCATTATTTGGAGGAATTTATACTAGAATTAATGAAAATTCAGGCAATTTTCACAAGACTATTGTTAAAAAGTTGCCTTAATCTCGTAAAATCTACATACATTTTTATTGAATACAGTATAAAATTTTCCTCTGACAGAAACACTTTTTTCGTCATCTAGAATATGTAGCACTGATTCTACGTGGTCAACAATTTCACACGATTTCCGTAAGGGCAACGAAGTGTTTCACAATTTTTTGATTGTGTCGGCTACTGGAATATAATTTTCGTGAATAGTTTGTAAATCTGATACAACTTGAGGATTTTAGAATTGCATTTGACTTAGCTTTATTGCAGCTGCTTCTTTAGCACCCAATTGTAAAATCACTGATTTGCGGGCTTAAGCTATAATATAATCTCAAACAAAAATTTTAAATTTGGACCTTAATTTGTATCTCGTGGACCAATCTTTAAATTTTGATATTCTGGTATTATCTGTGACAGCCATGATTGGCAACTCACATGACAGTATCAGAACCACTTGACAAGCCAAACAATGAGACCGTTACTGTATACTCGATATGGTCTTGAATTAATAAAACATTTTGAAATAAACTTTTGCTGTCAGATATATTGGCCAATCACACAGAAATTAATTTCTGATGATTTTATTGGTTTAAAGTGTGACCCACAAAGCAATTTCAACATAGTCTTACCCAGAAATTATTTCAAAAGATGCAAACCACCTTATATTTATTTCGAGGCCAGAACTCCAAGATTGACAGTTTTGACTGAATAGTTTTTCTATTGCACTAAATTTTTCTATGCAGACCATAGTATAGCTTGTTTGAAACTTTAGTGCGGTGTGATTAAGGAAACGGTTAAGTATCAGTCAATAATTTGGTAAAGATGAACGGATGATTAGGAAATTGTATTAAATATATACAATGGTTTAATAGCAATAGAAGGATTATTTGCTTTAAGACTTATTCTGAAAACTTCAGAAGCTGTACTAAAATATCGCATTCCACTATTAAAAATAGTGAGCAATGGTGATTTTGAAAGAAACACGTTGATGTTGTTGGATAGTTTGCATTAATGAGTGATGATATTTAATATTCCAACTCAATGCTGTGGAGACTGTTAAAAGCAATTGGGTTCAGATACAAAAAAAAAACAATTGATAGAAGATGTGATATTTATTACCTCGACAAAACGTGGTATGATACGCATGATATTATCAAAAAGAGCTGAAGTGATGATGATTCCTGTAAGGGCAACGAACTGTTTTCCAATTTTTTGATTGCGTCCGCTACTGGAATATAATTGTCGTGAATAGTTTGTAAATCTGATTCAACTTGAGGATTTTAGAATTGCATTTGACTTTGCTTTATTGCAGCTACTTTTTTAGCGTCCAATTGTAAAATCACCGATTTGCGGACTTCTTATCGGGCTTAAGCTATAATATAATCTCAAACACAAATTTTAAATTTGGACCTTAATTTGTACCTCGTGGTCCAATTTTTAAACTTTCATATTCTGGTATTATCCGTAGCAGCCATGATTGACAACTCAATTTTCATCTGAGCCATTACTCGCAAAAAAAACATGTAATTTAAATGAAACAGCATTCTCAGTTTATATGGATACATTTTCAGGAGTTTGCGTACAATTTTTCAAACCCTGCAGTGCTGATTGCTTGGTAGGCCAGTTACAGGCCCTGCTTTTTCAAATTCTTCTATCAAATTGCCGTTAGTTTTAATGCGACAACAATTAAATAATTTCTCTTTCATTTTATATTACCGTGTGGGGGTCACATATAATCAAGCATTTAAGCCGAATTTATAATAATAATAATAATGATAATAAGCATTTATTTCGGAAAAATACAAAAGTATAAAATGCGTCATAAAAGAAAATTCATTATTGAAAGAAGTCATTGACACAATATTAAAATCGCTTGTATTCATGCTTATTATATGCGCTACTTGTCAGAAGTAGTCACAAAGAGTGTTTGCTCTGTTTCAACCCACTACCCGCTATCATATTTAATATCTCTTCCCGTCTTCGCTCTTCCTATTTTTAAAAGATTAAAATTAGCTTTTTCATTCTCCCTGCCACTTTTCCGCGAAAACCATTTCTTGTTATAAAAATATACCTACATAGAGTTTATGACCGTGACGAGGACAGTAATTCTCTTAAAAAGTTTTTAAATTAGCGCGAATTCTCTAATTAATAATTAACATTTATCCTTTAGGCGCGCAAGGATAAGTTATAAAACACTATTTAATAAGCGCATGCGACTAAAGGGAAGCAGCGCAAAACGAAAAATGAAACGGATCGACCGACAGTTAGCTTAAATTTTTCCCCCAACGAGCAAGCTTCGGATGGAGAACGTCCTCGGATAAGGGCGCGCGAAGCTCCGCAAAACAAACATTCAACAAGTTTAAATCGCTTCTAACTAGTTCCGTAATAGTTTTAATCGAATAATAATAAAATGGATGACAATTTAACGATTTTAATTAACGATCATGTTTATTTAAATATGAACAGCACCAATTTGGAATCTATATTAGGGCCTAAAAGGGATAATTTGCGTGTAGTAATAACGATGACTGTAATCTACGCTGTGATATTTTTCAGTGGGATTATAGGGAACGTAAGTACATGCATTGTGATCGTAACGAACAAATCAATGCACACAGCCACTAATTTCTACCTATTAAATCTAGCGGTATCCGATTTGCTACTATTACTCACCGGATTACCGCAAGAGATGTACTCGATCTGGTCACGCTACCCGTACATTTTCGGATACGCGTTTTGTATATTACGCGGATTATTCGCGGAAACCTCAGCTAACGCGACCGTTTTAACGGTGACCGCGTTCACCGTCGAGAGGTACGTCGCAATTTGTCACCCCTTCCTATCGCATACTTTATCGAAATTATCGCGGATAATCAAATTAATCTTCGTGATCTGGTTAATCGCGTTCTGTTCGGCCATCCCTCAAGCTTTACAATTCGGTGTGGCGCGTTTCGTCGAAGACGTCCCCGAGAGTGAGATGTGTCAAGTTGTTAATCCGATAATGATGCATTCGTTCGAATTATCCACGTTTATATTTTTCGTTGCGCCCATGACGTTAATCACAGTTTTGTACGTGTTAATTGCGATAAGACTGAGGAAATCGACGAATCTTATGAAGAAGAGTAATAAGGAGTGTAAGAGGAGTAAAGGTGCGAGAACTGTGCACCATAATAGAAATTATAAGCACCAGAATACTCAGTCTTCGAGGAAAATCGTGAAAATGTTAGGTGAGGAATTATATTTTATATCTCATATAAAATTGTTCGGATTGGATTTTGACAAATTGATATAATTATTCAATGCGTGAGATTTTTTTGTTTGAAATTCTGATTCAGGCCTCCTTTTTACTGTTGTAGTTGCTATTGTCATTTGTTATCGCAGTTTGTGGCTATATAAATCGTGGTATGTTACATCTTCGTGACAGATGTGATTTAGTATCCGTTTGGGATTAGATTTATTAGCATTTTGTGTACTGTGTGTTCCAATTCATAGTTATACCTACTCTCATTAAACTTTAATGATTTATTCTTTCTTTGTATGTTTTTTCTGAATTGTGGTTAAAACCAACTCTCACAACAAACTTTCATATAGTCAAGTAGTTGCTTTTTTGTAGAGAAATATGTACAACCCCCGTTAGGTATTGTCTTCAATAAACCGGAATAGGAAGAAGCATTATCAAAAAGAATTACGCTATTTGTTCGTAACAAAGTCTTCGAATATTGACGACACTATGTCTTCAAGCAAGAAACAAAAGCTCAACTCGTTGAACTCAACCACTAGTAGATCCACAATGCAGTATTATTAATTTTCTTTCTTCTAGATGCAGGAACATCTCACTTACATTCATCTGCATCATCACTGCAGCTCTCTTCTAATATCATGCGTGTCATATCACGTTTCGTCGAGGTGTTTTATCGATTTCTTTTTGTATTTGAACCCAATTACTTTTAACAATCTCCACAGCATTGACTTGGAATATTAAATATCATCACTCATTAATGAAGCTTGCAAACTATCCAACCACATCAACGTGTTTCTTTCCAAAACACCATTGCTCACTATTTTTTTAATAGTGGAATGCGATATTTTAGAAAAGCTTTGGAAGCTTTCAGAATAAGTTTCAAAGCAAATAATCCTTCTATTTCTATTAAACCATTGTATATATTTAATACAATTCCCTATTCGTCCGATCATCTTTACCAGATTATAGACTGATACTTCGCGTTCCCTTAATCACTCCGCACTAAAGTTTCAAACAAGCTATACTATGGTCTGCATAGAAAAGTTTAGTGCAAAAGAAAAACTATTGAGTCAAAACTGTCAATCTTGGAGTTCTGGCCTCGAAATAAATATAAGATGGTTTGCATCTTTTGAAATAATTTCTGGGTAAGACTATGTTGAAATTGCTTTGCGGGTCACACTTCAAACCAATAAAATCATCAGAAATTAATTTCTGTGTAATTAGCCAATATATCCGACAGCAAAAGTTTATTTCAAAATGTTTTATTAATTCAAGACCATATCGAGTATAAAGTAAAGGTCTCATTGTTTGGATTGTGAAGCGGTTCTGAAACTGTCATGTGAGTTGCCAATCATGGCTGTTGCAGATAATACCAGAATATCAAAATTTAAAGATTGGTCCACGAGATACAAGTTAAGGTCCAAATTTAAAATTTTTGTTTGAGATTATGTTATAGCTTAAGCCCGCAAATCAGTGATTTTACAATTGGATGCTAAAGAAGCAGCTGCAATAAAGCTAAGTCAAATGCAATTCTAAAATCCTCAAGTTGTATCAGATTTACAAACTATTCACGAAAATTATATTCCAGTAGCCGACGCAATCAAAAAATTGTGAAACACTTCGTTGCCCTTACGGGAATCGTGTAAAATTGTTGACCACGTAGAATCAGTGCTACATATTCTAGATGACGAAAAAAGTGTTTCTGTCAGAGGAAAATTTTATACTGTATTCAATAAAAATGTATGTAGATTTTACGAGATTAAGGCAAAATTTTTAACAATAGTGTTGTGAAAATTGCCTGAATTTTCATTAATTCTAGTATAAATTCTTCCAAATAATGCCCATTTTTATTTCGGTAAAGCCGATGTAGTTACCCCACCGCTACCAGACCCTACTTGTGGTCTTTAATAATGAATTGTAGATCGCTCACAATACAATTCTCAGGAAAATATAACCATCCTCTTATATGACCTCCCACTACGCTTGGTAGCCGTACAACCTCTGCAGCTATCGACTCCCAATTTGATAGCAACCATAAACCAATAATGATTGCATTCAGCAGAAGCAATAAAACTTTGGCTAACCAACCGCTTCCAAAATTGGGAATATATCATTCGATGAAGCAAGTATTGGTTACAGTTTGCTTCTGTAGATCTGTTTGGAAAAGTTTTACAAACAACTCAACCAATTCTATCGTTAATAACCGTTAACCACTGCTATTTAGAAAAGCAAGTATTTATCTAAATAAACAGTAAGTTTCAATAAAAAGTGTATGCCAGAAACTTTTGATACCACCAATTCGCTAATAAATCTGATAGCAAAAATTTATTTGCCAATATTTTATTAATTCAAGACCATATCGAATATAAAGTAACGGTCTCACTGTTTCGATTGTGAAGTGGTTCTGAAGCTGTCATGTGGGTTGTCAATCATGGCTGTTACATATAATACCCGAATATCAAAATTTAAAGATTGGACCACGAGATACAAATTAAGGTTTAAATTTAAAATTTGTGTTTGAGATTATGCTGTAGCTTAAGCCCGAGAAGAAGTATATTTTATTGTCCTCGCCTCCTTTCTGTGGCAATTGATCAAAACTGTCAATAATTCTCGTACATCCTCATTGACCCCTTCTTCTTTGTTTCTCTCACATACCGATATTGTAGTTGATCATTTCTTTTACTATCCCTTCATCTCTGTCATATTCCATCAAGATATCCTTAAATTTAGATACAAAATGACAAATTATTTCTAAGAAGACAGTTCTTGTAGACTTAATCGATACTAATATGTACTAGAATATTTGAGTTTGCAGACACTTTGCTTAATTTCTGTTATGAGCATCTAAAATAGTTTGTAGGTAATATTGTCGTTATAATGTGAGTGCTATATTGTCTTGCGGCTATAACTATACCAACACGGCCAGAAGTTGTATTAGTCACACTTGGAAAAGCAACAAATTGAAGTTTACTCGATACAGTTGCGTACATTTTATGTGGTACCGTAATAAACGCTTAATTTCTCTTATTGCTTCACGAAAACTTATACAACATTAACCGTATAAAACTAGCAAGAAAAAATAATACAAATAATATTTTTCTTCAAGCTATATATCATTATTGTTAGTAAGAGCTGTTTAATATATATGACGCCTTTTAGGTAGAGGTGTGCAGATCTTATTCGCAAAATGAATGACAGAAGTTCTTTCAAAACTAACATCGCAAAGATTTGCGGGTAGCTAAAACAAACTTTATCCCAGCAGTAAGTGGCCAACTCTAAGTTAAAAATGTATATGTAACTGATGCAACCCGCTAAGAAAAAGTTTGGCGTTAAACTGTTTATCCAGACAGGCACTATTTACCGTAAATACAAGAAATACAATAAAAGTTTGAGTTTGCTCTGGACCAAGCTAGGGGAAATTAATTATAAGGAATAAAAATAATGTTTTGATACAAACGATAGATTTACTAGTCGTATTTCGTCCTATTTTCTTATAAAATAAAATATTCATGGCCATTCACAACGACTGCAGTTTTTTTTTGTAAAAAAAAAGGATCATGTTTGGATGACGACGGTCGGTTGTGAAATTACTATTCTAAGGAGTGTAATGCTTAAAGATCGTTTATCTCGCAGACAATCCGACATTACGGATACAATTTTCATTGTTTTAAGATATATTGGAGGTTTCTGTTTTTCTATGGAAATAAACTTACTTGAAGTTAAAATATGAAGATAGCAAGATGTTACTCAAGTTTTAGGAGTCAACCAAAGTGTAATTTGTCTATTTCAAACTAATGGATACCTACAGCATATAAACTCTGTTCTAACTCAACACAATTCTTTTCCAAACGAATCCAGGATTATCCGGATTCGGGTTAAATAGTAATGAAAGTATTAAGCTTTAAATATTGAGGAAGATATCACGAAAAGTCCTTCCTATGTTACGCCTCTTAGTGGTAAAATCTGAAACTGATTTCCGGCAATTTTTTGCAAGAAATTTTACTATCGATCTTTTCCCGTACACACTATACGGCGCTTGACATCTCGCATAAATGAGGTTTTCCTCAAATTTAAGCCTAACAAATTATCCAATTATAAAGATTTACATAACTCTACCACCAATACGATCATATAAAACGGTTTATCCACGTTATTTAAAGATACCCCAATAGCAATGATGATAATTTGTAGTATGCACAGATTACATTTTTATGAATTGGAACTATGACAGAATGGTGGAGATGCTGGGTGCTGAGGATGGTTGTGTACATATTTATAGACATGGCTGTCTCTAATGAAGTAAGTAATTTTGAAGGCGCAGCTTCGACATGTTATCTTGTATAACCTTACTTCATACAACTGTGAAATTAGAGTTAGAAATAAACTTTGTTATCCCAGGTTCACGGAGGAAACTTATTTTTTTGGTAGAACCTTCTAGTTATTTCTTAACACTACTCCCTCGAAAAACTCGACAAGAACTCCAATCACGCAGAACTCAATGTGAATAAATATGCGTGTGGCTCAGATCGAGAGATCTAATCTAATAACTTCACATTTTGATGTATTTCCAGAAATATTAATACCTACATATATTTACCACGTAAATAAATTGAAATTTTTACGCTAGTTAGAGGTGTAATGTATTATACAAATAAGAGAAAATAAATAAATAAACATTTTATGTAAACGAGGCGGATGAAATAATTCTGCTTGGTGAACGTCAACATTCTGTGACTTTCATTCAAGTCTTGATTTACGTGTTGAGAGAAAAATTATATTGCCTGGTTTTATATTTCAAAGGCAGAATATCCGCGTAGTGCTAGTTACGTTTAATGAGCTATGTACATATGTAAGTACATACATACATACCTTTGAACACAAAGCGCATAAATAATCCATATATAAATTGGAATAATATCTATTGTATTATTCAACCAAAGCGAACTCATTATGGCTGTGCTGTCTAGGTTTATTGCGAATAATCATTATTACAAAAATTATTCCACCTTTATCATTGCTTCATATCATTTTATTATTGTCCCTAGGTCCTACATTTTCATAGAATTTCTATTACAGGAACTAAATGGAATATTAATATGTCTGTATATCGATTTGGGCATGCTCAATTGGAAATGGACATATGCTGTCTTAAATAATTCAAATAGTTGACAAAGAATTCTATAGCATTACTAGTTTTCTTTAAGCTGTAATAAAAATTATAGCGAATGGAATATTTTTAACACTTGGATGCCCAATTTGAAAAATTCACAAAAATTTTCTAAATATGCTTTATACTAAAGAGTTGACCACAAACAATATGTCCAACAAAGTCTACATCGGTACTGCAACTGATTTAAAAATCTTTTCTGCAGTAGAGAGCTTTTAAAGCAATGTCATCAGTATGACACCTATGTATACCTTTAAGTTCTTTATCAAGTCCTTGATTTTGAGACATTTTTGGGCAGAATGTACCTACATGTGACGGTATTGTACTTGGAAACATTTAATGACAATCTATTTCCATCAAGATAGGCACAAATTCTTTCTAGATTCAATGATACGTCCCACCCTGGAACTGAACATTACAATAGAAGAATTAAACTAGACCAAACTGATCTGATACAAAGAAAAGTCTTTAAATACATATTTTATCAGCTCAGAACTGCAGCAAACTATATTATTAGACTCGCAAAAAATGGAGGTGTTAAAGCTGGTCATGTATGAGCATGCATAATCTTCTGAAGAACAGATTTCCTAAACTAACTTTCCTAACCTGGTCCTAGGCATGGTGGAAAAAATAGTATTCAAAAATAGTTTTCTGCCGCTACAGGAGAATTGAGTTAGGGGAGGGAATTGTAGGAGGAACACCTACAGGATGGTTTAGAAATATGGAATAACTTGCTGCAAAAGTATGGAATCAAACTCAATAAAGACAAAACTAAAGTAATGGCCGTAGAAAGATTACATTAAACTAATATATATACGTATGTACATATATCTAGAAAACATAAAAATAGATTCCAGTATCTGCGAGTAGAAATCCAAGACATTTGCGAACAAGAAGCTTCATCAACAAGAAACACACCCATCAACGAGGAACACAAACTTAAACGTGTAGAGTCTTTAAAGTCTTTAGACCAATACTTATATTCGGATGCAAGACATGGATTTTATCAAATAAGCAGAAGAACAAACTTCAGACGGTGGAGATGCAATACCTCAAAAGAGCCATAGGTATTACCAAAATAGACAAGACCCAGAATACTCAAGTAAGAGAAGATCTAGAGGTACAATCAGTAACAGACTTTATCGAACAAAGACAACTGAGTTGGTGGGCACATCTAAATAGAATGGAGAGCATAAGACTAGTAAAACAAGTATGGAAGACTACTAAAATACATAAAAAAACAGAGAAGAAGAGGACCATGGAAAATCTGGAATACATGAAACAATTTACAGAGATATACGCATTAACATAGCGGCAGCAGTATAAAATTTATTCTACAATATTTCGGAAAAGAGATTATTTTTTGCCTTCGTTAATGTCATCCACCGTATCATCAAGAGGTTAGCACACCTACGCGTAATTAATTCTAAAACTTGTCAGCTAAATACATGAGAGGGAGCTTTACGAAATATAATTGCAAATAAATTAACTAATTAAATTCTGAATTATTTACTGGAATAATAATTCTGTTGCTGTTTTCATCAAAGTCAATTTATGCATTACAGACATCTCTAATAATTACCAAAACAAGTTCATTTAATCAACTTGGATAAAAAAATAAAATTTAATTAATGCCATCATCGATGCAAGAGACGCCTAAGACTTAACTTGTACGTTAAATCCAAACATTGTTTGCAACTCCTCAATTCCTTACGATCATACCATCGTAACTTCATCATCAGTGTCCCCTAAATTCCCTTGTCGCAGCCTCGCAAGTTTGGATGGTGTGATTGTACCTATGTAGCCACATTTGCCCCATTTGTTGTAATTACATTTGTTAAGTGCTTATAGTTGTAGGTGGCAAATTGACGGTGAAATAACCGATCCTAGACGTGAAACATGCCAACAGGATAATATATGATGATTAAGACATACATACGTACATATGTACATACAGGGTGGCCCATTAGTGTGTGGAAGTGCAATAACTTAGTTAGGATAAATTATATAAAATTTTTTTTAAAATAAAATATATTTGCGCAGGTACGCATTTCTAAAATATTTTGAGATATACAGGATGTTCAGCCTACGCGAGACAACATAAAGTAAGCTTTTTTTAAATAGAACACCCTGTATATTTGTTTACCATCGAATTCAGTGTAAAATTCTGCACCTAGCACTGTATTTTTTTTCCCCATAAATTGTGACGTTGCCAAGTTGAAGCGAAAAATTTAAGATTTGACGAAAATTGGTGCGCTATAAATGCTGTCTAGTAAACGTTATTAGTGATAAGCAAGTAAACTTATTTGGTAAGTACGAAGGTAAAGGATGGCTGAAATGTTTGAACCGAGTAGAAGTTTTGTTTGGGGTTCGGGGTGTTTTTTAGATAACCATTAATTCAGGAGATTTCAATTAACAAAAACTTAATTTTTTTAAATGGAACACCCGATAAAATTATACCATCTAATAAAACTATTTTATCCCTTCACATTATGTCTGTATAATGTACTCTCTAAAATTTACCGTTTTTAAGAAAATTGCGTTTTTGTTTATGATTTAACAATATTCACATTTTTTTTAATAAGTAAACTCTGAATGTGCCGTTTAAAATACTACTTCTGGCATTTTCACATTTTAAGTCAGAGAGATTAGTTAGTATCCACAGGTATTAACTATTAAGAACGAAAAAGCAATCAAAATCATGAATTTTCCCATAAAAGACTTGATATGATTTTTGTACTGGGTGAAAGTGATAAAAACTGTTTACTCGCACAAAGGATTTATCGACAGGAATTTCCTGATCGAAGGCAGCCAAGAAAAGAGACATTGGAAAATTTGCTTCAACGATTTATCAGAACTGGTAGTGTAGCTTACGAAAAAAGCGAAGGGCTGAAGACTGCATGTCACATGACAACGAGATATCTGTAATGTTAAGTTACCGAAAATCCTCATATCTCCACAAGGCAAATATCAAAAAAAAACCGACTTAAGACGTACTGTCGTCCAAATAATTCTGTCTCACTAGAAAATGCATCCTTACTATATACAACGAATGCAGGAAGTAGTGGACGATGATTATGAAAACCGGGTAACCGTCTGTGAGTGAGCTCAACAACAAATTTAGCAAAACAGAGATTTTTTCAATTATGTATTATTTGTTGATGAAGCAACTTTTCATAAAAATGGGTTTGTTAATAGACACCATTTCCATTATTCTGCAACAAATCAACCTCATTGTATACGGACTATTACTCAAACAAGGTGGTCATCAAATGTATGGGGTAGAATAATTGGGAATCATGTCATAGGACCATATTTCTTTAATGGAAATGTTAATGGGCAAGTTTATTTAAATTTCTTACAAAACGAATTACACCAACAACTTCAGCATTTACTTGCAGATGTTAGGTGGCGAATGTGGTGTTTACATGACGGGACACCAGTTCACCATACCCAACAGATCGATACACATTTAAGTAATGAATGATCTTACAAAAAGGGATTTTTTTTGGTGGGGTTACGTCAAAGAACAAGTGTACAAAACATCAGCGACTCCTATAGAATACACGAAGAATTAGAATTAGGGAGGTTTTCCGAACTACTGATGTCGATATGTTACAATGCTAGTAGGGCATTTGAAGATCGCATATCTTATTGTATGGAAGTAAATGGTGGTCATTTTGAACATTTCGTTAAATAGTTATCTAACGTTTTTAGTTCTTTCTTATTTCTTGTTTGTTATTTTTCCTTAATTTGTTTGTTTTGAGTTTTGTAGATACCCTAATAATTTTATTACAGTTTTCAAAGATAGAAATTTACTGGTTTCATTTTGTCATAAAAAATTATGGAAAATAGTAGTATTTTAAACGTCACATTCAGAGTTTACTTGTTAAAAATGTGAATATTGTTAAATCATAAACAAAAAAATACAATTTTCTTAAAAACGGTCAATTTTAGAGTACATTGTAGAGACATAATTTGAAGGGATAAAATAGTTTTATAAGATGGTATAATAATTTACTGGGTGTTCCGTTTAAAGAAATGAAGTTTTTGTTAATTGAAATCTCCTGAATTAATGGTTATCTAAAAAACACCCCGAACCCCAAACGAAACTTCTACTCGGTTCAAAAATTTCAGCCATCCTTTACCTTCGTACTTACCAAATAAGTTTACTTGCTTGTCACTAATAACGTTTACTAGGCAGCATTTATAGCGCACCAATTTTTGTCAAATCTTAATATTTTTCGCTTCAACTTGGCAACGTCACAATTTATGGGAAAAGAAAACACAGGGTTAGGTGCAGAATTTTACACTGAATTCAATGGTAAACAAATATACAGGGTGTTATATTTAAAAAACGCTTACTTTATGTTGTCTCGCTTAGGCTGAACACCCTGTATATCTCAAAATACTTTAGAAATGCGTACCTGCGCAAATATAACAACTTTTATTTAAAATTTTCTTTTGTATAATTTATCCTAAGTAAGTTATTGCACTTCCACACACTAATGGGCCACCCTGTATGTATATGTATGTAACACAATAGAATTTTTGAGATGAAATCTTTCTAGTTTCTTCCTATTCTTCTTCCTTCCACTGTTAGAGGAATATAAGCCTTTTATTTATGAAATTTTCCGGTTCTCTCCGACAAAAAACGATTTCAATGGACTCACATCATTGTAGTTTCATATTCACTGAAATGTTTTTCTTTCCTGTTATGGCTTCATATTCCCAAACAAATAAAACGTCTCTATTTGGTCTATATGCTGTGATGTTGTTTACTCTAAGGGCACTTCCTCTATTAGTAAATCTGCTTGAGTACCTAATTTTTAATACATTATTTCTATTGGAGATACGCTTTTAATACATTCCAGTGCATTATCTCTGTCGTTTACGAGTGTTTACGTTTCTGTTATTCCTTGTTGATGCAATAAATTAAATTATTTTGATACATTTAACTTGTGATATGCATATATACATTTCATTGGCTTTTATAGCACATGATTATCCAAGCTACGTATATACATATGTATAATGTCAATACTAGGGTGCAAGAAGTATTGGAAGCAGCAGAGATATAAATTATTTCTACGTGAGCTACACAGAGTTGAAGTTAGCTTCTTTTAACTGCCACCATCTATTTAAGGAGCTTCCGCTTTAGTCTTAAATAGTTAATTCTAAGGTCCTTAGATTATTCATGATGCTTTCTCTTAGGACAAAATAGGTTTGCTTTTCTAGTTTAAAATAGGCGAACTGAACTGCATGTTGCTATTGGATTAATACTTTCTTAAGCCTCTTTAATTAAGAAAAGTTGGCAGCTTCTACTTTTGATACTGTCACATGAGTGTCACACCCCAAATTGCATTTCTAATTAAATTTTGCAGATCTTTACTTGCCATAGGTCTCATTAAAAAAAATCCTTCTGGCTTCCCATAAATAAAAGCCTAGCAAGTGAAATGGGACGACCTCATCTGATAGATTTCTCCTCCTAAATTATCAGTCAGCAGGGATATATTTCATTCGAGTGTGGCCAAACTTATTTAATTAAAATCATTAAAATAAAAAATTTGTTTAAGAGCTGTCAAGGCTGACAAAAACATATGTGGAACATATTAAGTGATTGGATAAAGACATAACCTCTATCCCTCTAGCATGCTACACCAAGCAGTCTAGTGTTTCTTACGTTTCACTTCCTAGTTCAGCCTTTACGAAATTGGATACGAACGTCAACCCAAACCGAAATAAATAATTTGACAATTCTTTCTAAGATTGTCATTTGAGGGATTGAATGGACATGTTTTTCAATGTTAATGTAAGTTCAACTTCAATTATTGTGTGGCCAAACTTTAATTGATAGTATTTTCTAGCTGCTTAAGAACATATAAATGCAATAGTAACATTCCCTAACGAAGCTAAGCAAAAAAGGAGAATGAAAAGGAGAACTATGCACCAACTCTCTAAGGAGCAAATACTATTAAATGGCAAAACTGAAAAGGGAACAGGTACAGGCGTATTCGGTCCAGGAATCAACTGCAAATAGAAATTAGTGTGGAAATGCTTAGGAAATATAAACGACCTAGGCAGAGAAAACGGAATTGGATTATGTTGGTTGCCAGAGCACACTGGAATTAGTGGCAATGAGGAAACTAATCTATTAGCAAAGAAGGCCATCACAATCTCGTTTTTGGCACCAGAACCAGAACTGGAAGATAGAGAGGAGAAGCTTAGAGCATCCATCTGGGAGAATTTTCCTGGTTTGGGACAAAGTATTCCTTGAAAACTTCAACAAGCAAACTTCAACCGGGCTCTAACTCCAAGCACAAACAAACTACGTTTCCTTGTGGGGTTTCTCACAGAGTACCTTGCCACATGCCACCTTGAGAAGAACACGACAAAGATGGGTTTGAGACGCAATAGCGACAGCAGGTTTAGCGGGATGGAGAATGGAATTCCGAGAGACCTGAAAGACTATCCAACTCCTCGGTCATCGCAGCAATTTGTGCCGACCATTGCAGCAAAATTATCATAGACAAGGGAGAAATACCCTCCTTAAAACTATCACCGATCACAGTTTATTGAGGTTCTTAAACTGGATGAGGGGCTTATTTCTTATCAACGCCCAGTTCATGTAAAGGGGCACAATAAATTACTATATCGCAGAGTAGGATCATCGTCAAACCTAAATTCTAATTCCAATTCTCAACTTTTCCTTTGAAGACGAATCCAGAATTATTCAAATAGGATGAATTGTTAGGGAAATCCTTCTCTCTGATTATAACAGATACTAAGAAAGAAAATTATCTACAGTTAAACGCGCTTTCAATGGATAATATCAAAATTTCAACATAAATTTATTTTAACATTTCTCTCTTATCCTGATTAACATTAACAACTGAAAGTTACTCTCAATTTAAATAGAAAATGAACCACAGCAATTAAGAATACGTACATGTATTTCTCTTTCGGATAATATTCACGGAATCTTGCTATGAATATTTTATAAGTTTGCACATGAGATAACGAGATAAAGCCCTATCCAACTTTGGAATCACATTATTCATCTTGTAGGAAACCCGTCGCTGATGCCGGTAGTAACCTTGCCAGGTAAATAAGTTAGAAGTACTTAGATACAATTGTTTCGTGTGCGCTACAATTTTTTTCTTGCAAACTTTAATTTATTTTCATATCATAGCGGGACGATCTCCGAGATTATAACCTCTTGTAGATATTTCAACTCCTTTAAAGAATGAAAATATTTTTTTGATAAATTTTGTAGAAATCAACTTGAAAACTGACATAATTTCAATTTCCAGAGAAAATATTATTTTCACAATAAGCTGTTCTCGTGGGGTTTCCTTCTAGGAAATAATATCGGCGCATAAGTGTATCGAAATGAAATATCTCGGGTGTATTACACACAAATACTGAATTGAAGTTAACGTCTTGACAAGATATCATGATAAAATGAGCTAACATGAGGGAAATTGTTGCCATTAATTTTCATGTGTGATTGTACGATAATATTTACGTTCAGGTAGAAGTTTTTATCCAAACTAACACTATATAGTACAGGTGGATATCCAGGAAATAGATTTTGAAAACGAATGGGAGATGATGCAATACCCAAAAAAGCCGAGTTCAAACAAAAAATCCAACTGGTAAAGACAAAAACTTGGCAGGTCTGGATGCATGTAGTCACCATGATTCTGTTTTCTTTACTAATAACAACCACGTGGAAAAAGGGAATCTTCTCCTGAACAAAAGCCTAGTTCAATCAATCACCGCCCAGAATAGAGAAGGTACAAGTAGGAAGGTATCACCAACAATAATCCTTCGGAGATCAGTAAAGTAACGATTCACCAAATAACTGCACTTACAATTCTGTACAAATAATGCTGAAGACATTTGAAGGATTCCTACTGTTTGTAAACATTCCTTGACTAACGTGAATTAGATTATTCAACTTATTTCCCTATAACTTTTAATTTTAGTACATTTAGAAGGTCTTTGAAAACTGTATTGCTCGAGTACTGTATCTACATACTCTACCCAGGAGTTGATTGGTAGAACTGTCTTTGATGAGACAGTCTTCAGGTATGGATAGTGATAGATTAGATTACTGGTGTATTGATCAGGCATCTCTTCATGACCACCAATATGATGAAACTTCTGAAAAAGTTTAGGATTTAGCCATAATGGATGAGAAAATAATTGCCTTTTAGTTTTGGAAGATTGGAACTGTGTGAGGTTTTTATCTTAAGTTCTTATGTAACCTTTAATAAGATCACAGAATGGTTCTGGCGCAATGAATGGAGACTACGCGAATTTTTTGCAACATCATCAGCAATTTTGTTACCCTCACACCCTCAGTGGCTTGGCACCCACATCAGAATAACTGTGTTTTTTCTACCACTCTCTGATGAGACAGTCTTCTGTTATGGATAATCAAACATTCAATTCTAAATCATTGTGATACATGATACATATGTACATGACCACCAATAAGATATATTGTGAATACCCTTAATTTTTTAGTTAGAAATGATGAAACTTCTGAAAAGGTTCAGGATTATCTTCGACCAGCTTCAAGTGCGCCTATCTTCCTGAAATAATCCTTCATAGAATCATGGCAAGTAAATCAAGCTATGATGATGTTGAGGTCTCTTTTGTCGAGGTCCAGTAGTGATTTAGCCATCACAGATGAGAAAATAATTGTCTTAGTTTTGGAAGGCTGGAACTGTGTGAGGTTTTCTATCTTAAGTTCTTACGTAACCTTTAATAAGATCACAGAATGGTTCTGGCACAATGAATGGAGACTACGCAAATTTTTGCAACTTTATCAGCAATTTTATTACCCTCAGTAGCTTGGTGCCCACTTCAGAATAACTGTGTTTCTTTCTACCACTCTCTGATGAGACAGTCTTTTGTTATGGATAAACAAATATTCAATCCTGAATCATTGTGATACATGATACATTCATGACCACCAATAAGATATATTGTGAATACCCTTAGTTTTTTTAGTTAGAAATGACGAAACTTCTGAAAAGGTTTAGGATTTTCTTCTGCCAACTTCGAGTGCGCCTATCTTCCTGAGCTAATCCCTCAGAGAATCATGGCAAGTGAATCAAGCTATGATGATGTTGAAGTCTCTTCTGTCGAGGTCCAGTAGTGATTTGGCCGTCACGGATGAGAAAACAATTGCCTTAGTTTTGGAAGGTTGGAACTGTGTGAGGTATTTTATATTGAGTTCTTATGTAATCTTTGATAAGATCACAGATTGGTTCTGGCACAATGAATGGAGACTACGCGAATTTTTTGCAACATCATCAGCGATTTTGTTACCGTCACACCCTCAGTGCCTTGGCACCCACATCAGAATAACTGTGTTTCTTTCTACCACTCTCTGATGAGACAGTCTTGTGTTATGGATAAACAAATACTCAATCCTGAATCATTGTGATACATGATACATTCATGACCACCAATAAGATATATTGTAAATACCCTTAATTTTTTAGTTAGAAATTATGAAACTTCTGAAAAGGTTTAGGATTTTCTTCGACCAGCTTCAAGTGCGCCTATTTTCCTGAAATAATCTCTCGGAGAATCATGGCAAGTAAATCAAGCTATGATGATGTTGAGATCTCTTTTGTCGAGGTCCAGTAGTGATTTAGCCGTCACTGATGAGAAAATAATTGCCTTAGTTTTGAAAGGTTGGAACTGTGTGAGGTATTTTATCTTGAGTTCTTATGTAATCTTCGGTAAGATCACAGATTGGTTCTGGCACAATGAATGGAGACTACGCGAATTTTTTGCAACATCATCAGCGATTTTGTTACCCTCACACCCTCAATGGCTTGGCACTCACATCAGAATAACTGTGCTTCTTTGTACCATAGCTTTGAAGGTTAAGAAGAGAAGTTATTCTTGTTCCAAAAGAGACTAAATTGAAAACTAGATTGAGTGGGTACTCACCTCATTCATTTCTCTGGGAGAAAATACAATGCAGCACTATCTTAATTTTAATTTTTCATTACAATTCATTTTTTTCTATAATTTTTTCATTCTAGTTGCTGTCGTGGTAGCATTCTTCATATGCTGGGCGCCGTTCCACGCACAACGACTCATCGCAATTTACATGACCTACCCGACACGAAGCTCTGAAAAATACATAGTGATACTGAAAATATACGAAATAACCACATACATCAGCGGAATTTTATACTACCTTTCGACAACAATCAACCCACTGCTTTACAATGTGATGTCCAATAAATTCCGAGAAGCTTTCAAGGTAATGTATTATATATTCATAATGTAATCATATTTTTATAGACTTTTCCGTATAACCAGACCAATTTATCGGATCCCCAATCTAGTTTATACCGCAAGCTTCTCTATAGAAAACGATTATTTGGTGTCCCTTATATGTAGAAAAATATTCGAATTTTCCAGAAAACATTCTCGAGATGGTTTTGCGTATCTAGAAGCAGACGACTGCAACAAAACTATATATTTCTCCCGCGTACCAGTCAACAACCAGGTGGTTCTACAGATTCTGGGCGAGACGAGTACAGCATACATTTATATCCCACATCAATGAATCAGGAGAAAAATGTAGAACCGGCTTGTTCTTATACTACAAGCACGCACAGGTAAATCTCTGAAACTGAAGTAAATCTGACGTAATTTATAAAGTGTCCTCAGAAGACAATTTAGGTAATCAATCCCATTCACGATTCGAGAGATCTAAATTGCATTGTTACCAGCTACGCTACAGTTATAAATGTTCTATACTTGCAGATTCAATAGGATGTCTCCGTATAAGTGCAACTCTTTATATTCCCTGGATAAAGAGACGGTTGCGTTCATGTGGATATCGACCAGATCCAATATTCAGCTCGCAATAATCCCACGCGAAAAATGCGAAAATATGATAGGTGGCGCTGCCGTAATACCAGTTCCGCAAACTACTTCCGATAAGCTTCTGCGATGTTTACGAGATATTAGCGGTAATCCGAACACTAACGGAAACGTATCTGTTCATAGGGTGACACCCCGTAACGCAAATACTAAAGTGATTCAGTCTGAAGAGATAAACGTCGATACCTATTCGTTGAGTTCTAGTGAAATTAGTAATAGTAGTTTGAAGAATGTAGATAATGAGTTGCTGAAGGATGAGCTTATGGTTTACGAGAATGAAACTTGTGTTGATGATGTACTTACTTGAATCTTGTTAGAATTATTTCATTTTCTTCGTGTGAATGTAATATGGTTTACAATTTTTAAGTCATATTTGTAATTTTGAGAAATGTGGTTGTAAATATTAAACTTCAAAAGTTGTAGTTTCTTTCTCTTTATAAATTCAAGAAATCATTCCATTATTACCATTGAATTTACAATTGTCTAAGAGGCCCACGTTTTAATGCCTCTGCTGGAGCCCTCATCTTCCAGAAAACATTATTAACGTAGGTTTGTAAGAGCCAGATATTTGGATCTTTAAGTTCAGACAAACACGTAACTTGGAGGAGGACTTTATGTCTGGCCTTTTAGAACTCATTTTATCACAGAGATATTTTTCCTTTCCAGATATTTTATCATCTCTTCCACAGTGGTGTGCTTATCCAATTTAGAGATATACAGATGTGCCTGATCGGTGACAAAAGGCAACAGTGCTAAGGCCCTCACATCTGATCTTATCTTAGACTGCCAAATTAAGTTATTTTTTCCATTTTTCTATAATAGCATATTTCCAAAACATAAAAAATTAATAATTACTCCAATAAAATAAAACATGTGTGTTTGTAATGTTTGTAATAACATGTCTAGTACCGCAAAAAGCCATCAAGAATCAGAATTAATCAAAATTTCCTTTGGCCAAAACCAAGCACCAGAAACCTTGAAACTAATCCATTCTAATATAACACTCTGAAATGCAAAAGAAAAACGAAACTAAATAGCTCAATTTCAAAAAGCATTATATTCTAAATCTTTCTCTATCGAAATCAATCTGAAAAAAATCCAAACACACTTGTTACTCACCCAGCAAGTTTAACCTATGAAAATCCTAAAATTTCAATCAACCGAATCTATGATTAAAATCATAGTAGGAAAGAAAATGTGTAGAAGGGCAATTTTTTTCCATTAACTTGCCTATTCAACTGTGTCACTCAAGCAATTTAAAAAAAAGATCAATCTAGAATTAAACAAAATCCAGACTTTTAGTACTCCTTCCACTCCTTGAACAGAAGATCAGCAGGCACATTTTTTGACTGACCTGGAAATTAAGTTTCTTTATTTATAAATTTTGGATTTTCATCAAACTTGAAATGTTTCAGAGTATAGAGCCTTGCTATAACAAGGCAGAACTATTTGAAAATGGGCATCTTATGCTTCCCATTTTTGGAATAATAATAGGTATTGATTACAACTAACCAAAGAAGTTAAATATCTGGGCGTCACTTTTGACGCAAAACTGAATTGGAGTAAACACTTAGCTAATGTAACGAGCAGGGCCACGAAACTTTTCTGGCGCTGCAGAAGAGTTGTAGGTAAAACTTGGAGGTTAAAGCTGAGAGATACATTGGCTTTATACAGCTATGGTGAGGTCGACACTAACATATGGAGCAGTAGTCTGGTGGAAAAGGACAGAAGTGTCCTCTACAGTTAAGCTGCTAACCACTGTTCAGAGACTAGCACTGCTGGGAATCACCGGGGCAATGAACAGTACAGGAACCGCTTCCATGGAGACCATTGTGGGCTTCCCCCCGCTGGAACTTTTTGTCAAATCGGAGGCTATGGCGGCGATTCTTAGACTGAAGCCAAACAATTTGTGGCACCCCAGCACTTGGGCTAGAGGGCACACCGACACTACGGGAACGATACTGGACGAGCCTTTGCTACGAATGCTGAGGGACAGTATGGCACCTAAAATTATCTTCACTGAAAAGGTGGAAATATCTATACCGAAGAGAGACCAGGTACGGAGGGACTTCACTGCTCCTGACGACTGGTTCACGGACGGATCTAAATCCAGTAGGGGTACAGGAGCCGGCATTTGCGGTCCTAACCCAGAACAAAGGATATCGCTAAGCCTGGGTAAGCACACTATAGTTTTCCAAGCAGAGGTTTTGGCTCTTGTAACCTGTGCGGGAATTATTGCAAAGGGGGGCTGCAAGAATAGGAAAATAAATATAATGACTGATAGCCAGGCTGCTATCAGAGCAATTGCGAACCCTACCACTAGGTCGAAACTAGTTGGGGAATGTAAACGATCCCTTAATATTCTGGCACAGGAAAACAAGGTTTCCTTAGTTTGGGTGCCAGGACATGAGGACATTAAGGGGAATACAATAGCTGACGAATTAGCCAGGAAGGGTGAGAAGCACTTCATAGGACCAGAGCCCGCATGTGCATCACTAAGGATTCCGCTATGAGGGAGATCTGGTCCTGGTTGGACAAGGAGAAGATTAAGAAATGGAGGTCGACTGCAGATCAACTTCATACTAAAGCGCTAATAGGGGTTGGGATGCTAAGTTCTCTGATAACCTACTAAGACGCAGTAAAAAGGAAATTAAGATCATCACTAGGTTGGTGACCGGACATTGCCCCCTGAGCAAGCATCTATACAACACAGGTCGAGTAAACGAGGAGGAAACGGGTCTACATGTAATCTGCTCATGCGAGGAACTGAGGGAACTCAAGCGGAAATATTTCGGGGAGGACTTACTTGAGCCCTCGAAGGTTTTCAAGCTTCCACTGAGCAGGATACTGGGGTTCATACAGGATACTAGGATGCTTGAGTGGAAGTGAGAGATCTGATGGGGTTGGTACAATGAGCAGCTAGCTCAAGTGCCCAGACAGCAACGTGTCTACCCAATTGGTAATGAATGAATGAAATGAGATAGGTATTGATTTTGAAGCTTAACCTGCCAACCAAAACTACTTGTACCATTACTTATTTTTATTTCTTGAATTTTGACAACCTTTATCTCGTGTTTCACTTATCTGTAGACGGTCTGTATATACATAGAATGGTTAGTAGTAATTGTAATTGGCGAGAAGTTAGTACCGATATCCAAAGAATGATAGCGTTTGGCAATTCTAAAATTTTCGATCTTATATTGTTCTAAAATTTTAGATCTTAAATACTTCTAAAATTTTAGATATTTAGTAGTTCTAACATTTTAGATCTTAGATAGTCCTAAAATTTTAGATCTGAGATACTTCTAAAATTTTAGATCTTAGATAGTTCTAAACTTTTAGAGCTTAGGTAATTCTAAAATTTTAGATATTAGATATTATAACCCAAACACTAACTTTTTGGGGATATAATGGTTCTTGAATCAGAAAATAAGGATTTTCCAACGACCACCACTTCATATTCTGTGAATTGACGTAATCTAGAAACATAAAATCGAACCTCATCTCAAAAGAAAACTATGTTAAGGATGTCCTTATTGCTTACGCTATTTTGGAACCATTGACAAAATTCCACTCGTCTTGGATAATACTTTGTTTCTCTTTTCTAATCACGCAAGTAAATCAAAATAAAGGAATGAGTACAGGGAGATATATGTACGTCAGTAGAAGTAGAATAAAGATAATAGAAATCTGTCAAAGAAATTACCTCCTAATAAGCACGGGAAACGAAAGACAAATACACCCATCACATTTGACATTAACATTTCATTAAATTGAAACAAGAAAAGCGGAATAAACATCTTATATAGCAGGATATAAATTTAGAAAATACAAATATAGAATGCGTGATACTAAGTTGTAAGAAATGATGGTGAACGTGCTATAACGACCTGTATTTAGCCCTTTTTTATACATAATTTGTCTAGCGTTGAAATGAGTAATAATCTGATCGTATATGCTAATGACAGCATTATTTTAACTACTACTTTCACTCCAGGCGAAATCAATTAATCAAACACTGACAATAAGTATGGTTATTATTTTAAGAAGAGGGTTTAAAAATAAAATGGTAATTTCTTAATATTAATAAGACTGTTCGTAATCATTTTACCGCAAAAAAACGATTAAGAGTAACGCTAAACATTATACACCGAAAGAGCTAAAGGCACTATTGTTTTTATACTAATTAAATGGTTTCAATATTATTCTTTGTGTTTTTTATACACTTGCGGCGGAAGTATCTTTATTTAGTAACATATTAAATAGTCCGCAACAAAAAGATGTAATGTCTTTTATTACATCGTAAAATATCTAGTTAAATACACTTAATACACCTGTGTGTAGCACAATAGAAGCTACATGATGTGCATATTACGATCATAAACATAAACGATCAAATTCAGGCGACTATCACGCGAGATAGGGTTCTACACTCACATTACATACATTAGTATTCTAATAAAGACCAAATATGCAAATATGGAACTTTAAGTGTTGGTGCTAATTAATTCTCACCTGAATTTTATATTTTTTGGAAAAATTTTATTGTTTGTAGAGAAAGAAAGTTTGGAATTAGCAGAGATATCACCTTGAAAAGAATTGACATTTTTTCCATAAAGAAATTTTGTAATGATCGGAATTGTTGGAAATCTAAGTTCTGGTGAATATGGTGGATGGAGTAAAACATCTCATCGCAGCTCCAACAACTTTAGTCGAGTTTTGCTGCATTGCTGTCTTCAATTTGTCTAATTTGGACCAATGCTTTTCAGAATTTATTGTTTTATTTATGATAGATAAAATCTCGTAATAGAGGATTCTTTTCTAATACCACCAGACAGAAAGAGTTACGTTTTTTGGATGAAGACCGGGTTTTGGAGTGGTTCATCACGTTTTCCCCAAGATCTTTTACGCTCATTTTTTTAATAAATTATCCATTTTTTATTCGCCGTTATTAATTGTTTCAATGGCGTCTTCTTGGAGCAGCCTCTCCTCTTTGATTTTCGAGGCTTAAGCAAACATCATCCTGCTATAGACTTAAGGCCACTTTACACCATGGATTCATACTTTTTCTATACTAGATTCTATTCTAGGATTTTCTAAATAGTTTTTGAGGTGGGAGTACAACAAATCAATTCGTGATGGCGCTACTAAACAGCTTTCAAGTTCTACCAACTTGACCTTCGTTTCCAATAATATACTAAACTTGTATTAATTTTCCGATGCTGGCCAATCTGCCAAAAGTACTTCTGCGCATGTTCTAGTATCAATTGAGAAACAAAAATAGGACAGGATCTAGTTTTTAAAATAGTATGGCATCTAGTACAGTTTGGTGTAAAGTGGCCTTTCCATGATACTTTTTCTGACTATTTTTTCTAGTTTCTAGAAAATAGTATAGAAAAAGTATGAATCTAGCATGGTGTAAAGTGGCCTTTACTTAGTTCCTTGAAGAGATAGTCACTAGTATCTGAGAAACCATTAAATTTCTTGCAAAATAAATTTAGAATTTAGAAAAACTTGATCTGCACCAACTTCACTTCCTTTTCCAAAAATCTAGAGCACCGTCATTCACCAGAGATCTAGACTGGCTGCTAGGTAGGGCTTCTCATGCAAGCGAAAAAATACCGCCCAGTTAGAGGAGTTTATGGGTGAAGACAAACTAAGATGACGTAGATGAATCTTAACTAGTTTCTGTGCGTGTTTAACAAATATTATTATTTTTTTTAATAATACAATACAAAATTCAGAACGCCATTAAAATTTCAGCGTAAATCACTTACGACTTCTGACAAGCAATAAAAAAATTAATTAATTAAAATTTTCGTTAATCAATAATGAAATTTTATGGTCTTGCATAAAATGATATAATTTTTTAATTGCAGCTAACACAGAAAAAGGGAACGATTGTCATACACTAAAATTTATTTTTTAAATAGTTGAGGTGGAAATGACAGGCGAGTGTTTAACTGTCTGGAACATAGTTGATTTTCATAAATACTAACCACAAGGCCATGCAGTTCTCAATAATTCAAATAAAATTTTAAAATTACATTACGACAGAGGGAGAGCCGACAAAATGACAGATAATGAAACAAACAAAATATTTTTCTAATTTTGTATAAGTGACACTTTTCAAATATGTATGGCGTGAGAAAATCCAGATAAATGAAACCATGCTTTATCGTTAAGAACATCATCGTTATTAATCATACCTAAGAACCACTGAGAGTAATGAAAGTCTGTTTAGGTGATCAATTAGTAAAAAATCTTTTTAAAAATTCCTTGGCAAGTCCCCTCATATGACAGTTGTGTTTGGTGTGAAAGCTTACGAACCGTTTTCTTAGGTGAGTGAGTTAATGTTCCTCAACATCTGTTATATTTTCAACTGTCCGCTTTAGTGGTCTACCAGCACCTGGTTTTCGTGACACATACCATGTCTCATGGAATTTAGCCACTGACTTTTGAATCAATTGTCGCAAACTGTCATATGTTATTAGAAAATCATGACATTCTGCCCAAAATTCTTCTATACAAGGCTGCGCAGAATACGACCATTCCCTATTTTCTAATTTGACACCGTTTCTAAAGTATGATTCGATCAGAAAAACTTTATAATTTATTGTAAACATTTTTAAGTGTCTGGTGTCAATTAACAAATATATTAATGCCAGATGTGTTTTATTTGTCAGAACATGGCAACATGATAGTTTCAATAAATAATTTCATGGCTTGCTAGAGGGTAAAACTAAATGATTGTATCTTATTTGGCCGTGAAGTGTTAACAAGCACAATATCACAAAATGTCAAATAGTGTTTGTTTGGTCAAAATTAGATAAAAACCTTATTATACACATAAGATGTTCTATTTCATTGACCCTTGTGGTTAAAATACTACTTTATCGACACAAATTGACAGATCAAATGACATTTTAATATTTGCTATAAAAAAAATAACAATTAACTGGGAAATAACTCATAGCATCCCTTAAGTGACAATACCCTCACGGACGAAACCAATGCCTTTAAGAAAACACTAACAAGTTGGTATTTAGAAAAAGATAAAATTTCGTAATGCTAATCTATTAAACATCCCGTACAAACAACCAAATATTATCACAATAGCTCGATTTTTTCGTCTAAAGCTAGTCTATCTCTATACCTATTGAATTAGTTTACAAAGTACGCACCTACGCAGATAAAACGTAAAACATTTCGTATAAATACTGCAGTAAAATTCAGTTTAAATCAGTAGCCGAAACAAGTTCGATCAAGATGGCTAGTCAACAAATTACGATAGGCATTATTCTAATGTTTTTCTGTTGTTTGGCCAACGCTCAAACTCCTACAAAAAAATTCGAGACTGCTCTGACTACCTTGAAGCTCGTACATGTGGTTAGTACCCAATTATACAATTTAGTCTAATAAAAAAAATATATAAATAAAATTTTATTTTACAGTTATTTCGGCATGGAGATCGCACCCAAGATGGAAACTACCCTAAAGATCCCTACCAGAATCATACTTTCTACCCAGTTGGACTTGGCCATTTAACCAATGTAATAATTGTTTTCTCTAAAGCATCCCAATTGGATTAACTATTAAATTAATCTGACTTCAGGCAGGAAAATTGCGAGAATATCGGATCGGTACTTACTTAAGGAAGACCTACAACAGTTTCTTACCGGATACCTATTATCCTGGTGTATTAGCGGCTAATGTTTCGTCTTTTCCGAGATGTAGGGCAAGTATGGAGCTAGTACTAGCTGGATTATATCCGCCGACTCCCATACAGGATTGGTCGAAATTTTTGAAGTGGCAACCCATACCTTATGATTACACACCAATTTCACAGGATTTCGTAAGTTAAATTTCTTTTAATTTATTCGATATAAGTAATTTTGATTAATTTTGACATAGTTGTTTTGGGCGTCACAAGCTTGTCCAAAATTTTCTACTTACCTCGACGAATTTCAAAATAGTACAACATTTAAAGAACTATATGAACCTTACGGTAACGTTTTGGATTATCTGCAAGAGCATTCGGGATACAAGAGCAAGGTTAATATAGCATTAAATCTATATTCGACGTTGAAATCGCAACAGGAATGGCCGGTGGAATTACCAAGCTGGACCAAATTAGTGTGGCCGGAACCGATAAACGAGATTACTCGATTAGATTGGGAACAATATTATCCAACGGAAGAAACTGTAGCTCTTGGAGCTGGATTTCTAATGTCCAAAATTGTTGCGGATTCGCAAGCGAAGTTAAATGATGATCCTTCAGTTAAAGATACTAAAATCTATCTTTATGGTGGTCACGATACGAATATTGTTGCGATCTTATCCTGGCTTGGGACGTTGGATCTTCATATTCCGGAATATGGTTCCTTTATTGTGTTTGAAATACATACCCTATTGGGTACACCGTTCATAAGAGTAAATAGTACAATTATGATGTGTGTATCTATTATGGTTAACTTGTTTATATTGCAGATCGTTCACCAAAATTATGAGAACACAGAGCCGCAGGTGATAGAAATTCCTAACTGTGGGTATTATTGCCCGCTTAATAGATTCGTGGATTTGTATTCGAAATATCTCAACCCCGAGCCATTATGCAACTAGAATGGTGGAAGATGTGAAATTGAATATATAGTCGTTTTGAATTGTATTTAATTGATTGCTATTGCTAGAATAAAATCTGAAGTACCTACCTTAAGTGTGTTTCTAATTTATTGACCCATTTTAACGACGAGGAATTAACCTCGTAAACTCATCAAATGTTGATCTAAAACTTGGCTAATTTGGAATTCAGCACAAATCTGTAAAAAATTGATCCAGACAAATGCTGCTGTGAGTACATCGGTACTTAATCTCGAAAGTGCCAATTAGTAAAAAATGTCTGACAAACATAGAGTATATTAGGTAACAAGTTGAAGACAACATACCAAATATGCTTATGCTAACTCCCTTCTGGATATAGGCGTTCCACAGGGTAGTGTGTTAGGCCCAATGCAATTTAGGTCCTTCTTGTAGACAATAGTTAGCGTTTTAAACAACACATCATTTGGAAATATGAAGATACTTCTTGGGAATATGAAATGTTTACTAACTAAGTTGTAAGTAGGTTGAAAGGAAAATACATACTCTGATTCCTTAGTTTTATCCAAATTCCATATTTGTGACATGATGTATGGTCTTTGCCTAAATACCATTGATGCAGCTAAAATTCAGAAGGTTTAAACTGAGTGTCTTCGGTTTTTTTATGGTATTAGGTACATCCTGGGAGTGGGAACTGTGAGTTCATGCCGAAGACTTCATTTATCTATTTTATTCTGAATAAAACTCCCCCACACCTCTATAATCGAATATTGTTTAGGGCTGACGTCCATAATTTAAATATTAGATTTAAAGGAACGTTTTTTT
>SMLS01060643.1:0-14269 GCA_004785975.1 Popillia japonica
ATTTAGTTTTATTTACTGCTTAAATTTGCATGATAAACAATTATAATAAATTGTGATGTTAATAATCCTTTCAATAAACATAATGAATAACGTATTATCGTTGCAATGCGTCCAGTTTATGAGATATTTAACATAACCGCAATTTTTTCTGTCACGCTGACATTTAGTATGGAACGAAATTTTGCAATATGGTATGAACGTCATCACTGATGTGCGATGCTTCGTTCAGTGAAAATTCTATAGCAATGGTGGGCACTTAATTTGAATCAGCCTGTATATTCATAAGTAAATCGGCCAAGCAGCTGGATTCTAATTCTGTTGGAAGTAAGTATTTTTTGCTAGCTTACCTAGGCTTCTGAACTCTCATTAAATAAAAAATTTAATCCGATATATTACTGACACTCAATTCAAGAACTTTTAAAATGCACAACAGTATACAACGAGGGTGAATATGATGTTCATATTGCATGACGATGATTTGAATGATTTAATCATCCAAAGAGTTTATAAAACAAGCATTGGCTATACTGTCCTTGGAAGCAAACATTGTAGATAAACATAAAAAATAAAAGCCTCTGCTAATACGGTAACTAGCTAAAAATCCAAAAATGACATACATTTCACAACCCCCCGTATGAAAAGGATTCGCCTTGGTGTTAAATATTTTACTGCTACCACAGTATAAGTAATTGTTCCTAGATACAGTAAAACCTGTGTTAACGGACACCTGTATATATCGGCCACCTGTGTTATCGGCTAGCTTTAACATTGCAAAAATCTACTATACGAGTATTTCCATATATACAAACCTTACAATAACGGCCGCCTTTACAAAGCGGCCACGGCCAGGCGATCCCAATATTTTATGGCATAAAAGCAATATAATCTACGTCTCAATAACGGTCGTCGTCCGTATCGAAAATTTTAAAACTCACGTATTTGTTGTTCAGTCTGAAGGTAACAGACTTTACTTGTAAGGGTTTATTGTTAGTTATAATGAAACACGAAAGAATTATTTTACAACAGCAGCTGATTGCAGAAGTTTCCGAAAACGCCTGTTCATTCGATCAGTTTAAGTTTATCGTTGTGTTCATGAAGTGTTTGAATATGTCGCTAAAAAGGAAATATTCGTCACTGGAAGACAAAATTGATATTATCGATGAGAGTGACAAGTATAATTTAAGTTTCCGGAAGTTAGCTGAAAAATTCGGATTTGGAAAAACTCAAATTAACGATATCGTAAAAAACAAAAATGATATTAAAAGGATGTATGAAGAAGCTGTTAATTTGAATCAGAAACGGAAATTCCTTAAAACGGGTGCAGTAGCAGTGGATCAAGTTGTGTATAAGTGGTTCTGCATGGCCAGAAATAAAAACATTCCCATTGATTAAACAAAAGGCGCTAGAGACAGCAAGAAATTTAAACATTGACAATTTTGCTGCTTCAAATGGTTGGTAGAATGTTTCTGTCGAAGGCACAATATCACTTTTAAATCAATTTGTGGTGAGTCCGCTGATGTAAATTTGGAAGATGTAGAAGCATGGAAATATAAATTACCATAAATTTTAGAGTATTATTCCCCGAAGGATAATGTTGATGAAACAGGTCTGTATTATCGCGTCAGGCCAAATAAAACTTTTGCGTTAAAATACGATAAATGCAATGGCAAAAACTTTGCAAAACAACGGTTAACTATTTTATTCTGCATAAATATGGAAGGCGACAAAGAAAACCCTTTAGTTATTGGAAAAAGTACAAATACTCGGTGTTTAAAGGGAAATAATATCGACAAATTATCTTTAGAGTGGATACATAACAAAAAGGCTTGGATGACATCAGATCTTATGACAAAAATGGCTGTATCAATTTGACATGAAAATGAAAAAAACAAAATCTAAAGGTGCTTCTATTTCTGGATTTCGTAGAAGTTGCATTATAGAGACTAGATAGAAGAGTTTGAAGATCCAAAATCAACTTTGTCAAATATGGGTGAAGTGTGCGAAAAATTAAGAGAAATATAAAGTTACTTCCTGTGTAACAATAATGGTGACATGGTATAGACATTTCAAAAATTTTACACAAATGTGAAAGTGAAATTTATAAATCTAAGTTAAAAAATTCAAAACAAACAAAAATTGAAGCATTTTTTGTCAAAAAATAAAAGCAATCGTATACTTGAATACTTACAAATTTAATATTACCAATGAACACAAAACAAACTGTATACACATTTAGTTCACTTATATATGTATCTCTGTATTCTCTATTTTAAATTTAGATAAAATAATTTAAAATAATGTCCAAATGAATTTTATTTCTAAAAGAAAAATAATAGCTAACATGTGAACATATTTGCTTTGAATTTGGCGTGAGTAATATCCATCCCCTGTCTTTTGCGGACACCTTTGAATGACGGCCAACAATTTTGATTTTTTTAGTGGCCGCTAGTCACAGGTTTTACTGTATATTCGACTAATCAAAAATGGTATTAGGTTAGGGAGAACGTGATTTTTATGGGGTTTTTAACCGCAGGAGGAACATTACTCTGATAACAAGGTGTATTTGATGTGGCAAAAGAGATTTTATTTTTTTAAATAATTTGCGTTTTGTCGCAACAAACCTGTTTATACAATTGAAGTAAACTAACTAAGTAATAAAAAGAAGAAAAAATGATTTGCAAATTTGTCTACATCTATGTACATGTTTAAACACTTGTCTGTTATAATCCATAACTTTTACTTTAAATAATGAATTAATTTCTAAACTCTACATCGGGAGTAAAACTGTGCATCGACTATAAATTAGATCAACTTTAAAACACAACGAAAATTGCACTATAACGTACATACATATATGTATGTAAGTTGATTGGTAGAGTATCTTATATATGTATGTACTTCTTGTAACCAAGTTTATATTAGTGTAAAGAATGATGTCTACTTATTGCTTTAATGGATAACCTCTTATGATTACAGGTCACATTTGAGCTGCGACATTATTTGGTTTACTCACTATCATAATTTTAATAGCTTCATACTACGTATATACGTATATAACGAAATATTTCAATTGGGATGCGTGAGCAATGCTAGATTATGCAAACAGATAAAATCAGCACTTATCACACCTTTGTAAATAGTAGTAGTATAATATGAACACCATAACAGATAGCCATAACAGATGAGGCTGCGTCTGCAAAGGAAGCAAAAATATCATGAAAAGTTATCTTCAAAAAAAAGTACGTTTTCGTGCTACTTTTCCTTCCTTTGCACACACTGCTTCAACGGTTGCAAGCTATCAAGGAATTTGTAAAACTTTTTTTTGTAAAGCATGAAATTTTCTACAAAAAATTCCAGTGCACTATTCTATCTGTTGTGGTCCTCCAATTTTTACAAAGGACCCCAATTAAAATATTTCGTTCCCGGTATACATGTATGTATATACAGTGGGGACTCGCTAATCCGAACCCTCAGAAATCTGAATTCCTCTGTAATCCGAAGAAAATTTAAATAATGGCTTTTGATATTGGGTATCTTGTAATCGGAATCTCAAAGATGCGTATCACTTACTCCCCTGTTACGAACATGGGATTAAGTGATCGCGAGCTGTTCGCGAGCGTCGGTCGAAACGCACCTTTAGGGGTCCGGTAATACAAATTCCAACCAGCAATGGAAGCTAAACAATTGAAATATCTACAAGGTATACAGACATTTTTAACTAAATTATAAGAACATACATATTTATGTATGTACATATGAATTTTGTTTATTTTCTTGGTAGTTGCGGAAATGATTAAAACGACGAAGTGGAATTAAACTTTATTGACGTTGCGCTCATGTTAACATGATTAACTACCAAGAAAATAAACAAAATTCATAAGTATATCGAAACGGAAACGAAAATATCCAAGAATGTATGTACATATGTATATGCTCTACAATCTGTTTTCCTATTAGAGATGTTTTAATATGTTAACAACTTATCTAGTAATACCTATACTTTTTTTCCTAAAAATCTATGTGTTTTCATTCCTTTATTGGCAGATGCAATAAATTTTTAAAACTCTAAAACACAATTTTTTAATTATTATTATATTAAATAACAAATAAACGAATACGCCTATTATTGTAACCCTAATTTCAGTTCGTTTCGTTATCATAAACAGATATAGCAACTATACTTAAATAGTTTTTAATTATTTAGCGTGTTTTCTTCCAATTGTAAAGCAAAAATAAGAGGGTCGAATTTTAGTCCTGCGGGAAGCTTCAAAAACAATTACAAGAGTAGTTCAGTTTATTCTGTCTGGATATTTATGCACACCCTAAATGTTTATGCTATTGTAGCAAAGTAGTGCCAGTAAGTATTTTCGATATTTTTATATAGAGTAAAATGGAGTAAGTCATTGGGTAGTCATTGGGTTATATGGCATAGTCCTGTAATTTGCTTTATATCCGGTAGATCAGGTCTACTTACTCAACTAATATCCAATTGCGGTATACATGTATATGTATCTATTGTAAAATAGTTTCAACACTCGAGGTTGGAAAATTAAGATATTCGTTAAGTAAACTTGAAATTGTTTTTCACTCATCATGCACATGTCTCGACAAACGCTCATTAGTGATTTTTTAAACCAGGTTTTAATTATTTAACACAAACTAGAGTATTCCTGGCGTAACTTTTTGATGCATCCATGTTTGTTCAACTATGTGGAACGACTTTTTTAAGCATGAACTACAATATGGAGAAATATGCGCCACTCTACAAATGACTGTAAAAGCGATAGGATGCAATGCGTGTTGCGCAATGATGGTTAACGTTGGATTCACAAAATATGTAATCTATCTGAAATTTATTGTGAAGATTGCGAACTCCACTTATATATTTCAAAAAAAGTGTTGCACCCTAGTGTCAATTTTGAATTGGATATTTAACAGCTTAGAATTTTGTGTTCCAGTTTTCGTAAATGATTTGCATGTGACTGTAAAATAGTAATAATAATAATGTAAATATTTCTGTCGTTTGAGTGAAGTTTATATTATATAACAAATGCATGGTGCCATATTCCATAACATATGTTGCCACATTACCCTTGCTAAAGGGTAATATGGCATCTTGGGAGCGCGAGCATTTTAAGTTGTTTATAATGTTAACACCTGATTATCGATGTTTTCCACTTAGACGTCTGATAGTATAGGATTTGATATACATCCATAAGTGTGCCTTTTTTGTCACAAAAACTCAAGTTATATGCATTTTAAAAACAAGTTGCCATAATACTCCATTTTACACTACATATTATGTAACTAGAATCTGCAAAATCCGTTGGGATTATTACATGTTCTTCGTATAAAAACAAGTGTAATCGCTAGCAAGCTTCGTAGTAAGTAACACCAATAAAAAAAGATCAATGATCTGTTTTATCAGATAGTTGACACTAATTTCATCCCACTGTTGTTTTAAAATCAAGTGAACATATTTGGACAATTGGTAACTTCTCTGTATTTTTATGCTGATCTATTTTGTTGTATTCTTAGGAATAGTATCCAATAAATAGCCTAATTTGATACAGATCTTTCCATGTTTGCTTGTAGAGTACAATCTGAATATTTCTATATCAAAAACAGTTATTATATGTACACCTTTCCTGACTATACAAACGAAAGCTATTAATGTTGTTATACACTTTCCAGAGATGAGTTGTTACTTGATACGGCAAAGATAGCATCATAGCTACGACAACACGTTTATACACGCCCTAAAATAAGAGCCTCCGGGGACCGTAAAAAGCAGAGGGGGCTCAACTAAGGAGACCCTCGGTTACCTTGAATCGCGTGTATGTTTACTGATAGCTACTAAAAGAGAGAGCGAGCGGCTCATGATGTCATGTGTGCAGTTAGTTTATTCAACGTTTTATATCAAACAATATAGATATAGATCAAATATTTCAATCTATTCTATTTACGTGAACAAACAATAAGCACACGTGGTTGAAATCCACGTATGTGGTACAAAAATGTATTTCATACCTTCTCCATATGTGGTCAATGAAGTTGGATAACTATCTCTGAAAACTAGAGCTGCTTCACTAGGGGCACGGTCTGAAAACAAGAAGAAACAAGTATATAGACAAATTCTAATTATATTGTCAAACAAGAAAATAAGTTCAATGCTACATTTTCACTTTTATATTGCAAATCGTTAATACAAATTATGTACATATTTTGAAAAATAATGATGTTGGTTTTAAACTTAGGGATGACGGATAATATATAGATAACAATAAAGATATTAATTGTGAAATGAACGGAGTTCACCAAGTTTGGCTACGATTAAATATGTATTGGGTTTTGTTGTAGTATATTAAATACTGGAACAAAAATACTTTATATTATAAAGTATCAAATGTATAGGCTTCATTAAAGGCTCTAAAGTGCCGCATTGTTGGTGATAGGAACTACATATGTATATAAATAGTAAACTATTTGATTGATAAGAGCGGATCAACTCTGCATACTCGTTCTGATTCACGAAGGTATGTGTATACACAGATACAGATGGATATGAATGTATTACTCGTGTGTATGAGATGGTTATACAATATGTCTACTGCACGTTTATAGAATGACTAACATAGTGAATATATTCACTAAGGAAAATATCCGCTACTGTTGATTTTTATGTATTGAGTATATTTTTACTAGTATTATAACATATCTAACAACACTTAAAGCAGCAGATATTATACCTTAGATAGACTTAGAATTGGTTATGGTTCTACTTTCGGATCTCTGTGATCGGTCTTCAATTCAATAAGCCCATTGACGTAGAAGCAGCTTCACCTGCTTATATGTATTTGTGTGCATTGTGTATTTTAGTCAGTGTAATATGGTTTCATGATTTTGTTATAATTACCTCGCTTTAAATTATGTTGTAGTTGGTGAATGGTAGCTCAATTGGACTACCATGTCCCCAACAATATCCGAACCACGAACCGCACGTAATGTTCGAAGCTTAGAACTATAATTTATTTGAATTTTAATCTTAAACTTGTATATACGAATTCGATATTCACATTAATTGGTGTTACATTCGTTTTATTAATAGTCCATTTCTGTTTTCAGAAAAAAATCGTATAGCATGAGTATACAAGAAAGCATATACCACAAGCAAAACTTCCTCCCCGAAGCTTTCGATTAATATAATTAGGTTCATATCAAAGCTGTAATTATTTAAAGATTAGCTTTAAACGTTTGGTTGCCAATCATATGTAATTTAGCCGTCTACAATTTTATATTGATTATGTAATTGAATATCACTTCAATGAATGAAATTGTTTGAAATTTTGTGATTTTGTCGTATAAGAATTACATGTATAAGTATAGTTGACCCGAAAATTTATATTAGTCATTGCATACATACAACTGCCACCAAAATCATGCACACAGAACAACGTATGTATATCTAAAAATTCAAAGTATTTATTACATTACTAACACACACAGAAATTTCGTGTTCAACTAATCACACAACATTTCCGGATACAATTTTCAGATTATAATCATTTTTGTTGTCTTATCAAAGATTTTGTCTGCATTTTTTTTACTATGCAGCACGTTGTGCAGTAAAATAGCTTCAACATATGCCACGTTAATATTAGATATTTTACTACTTCTAAGAAACCCTTAAAGTTAACGCTCTTGTTTAAAAATAGAATAAACAATCACAGAGCAAACCAATATATGCATTGGCGAAAAGATCTCACGCCAGAAAAGTAATCAAATAGTTTAACAGACCGTTTATTTTTGTTGAATTATACAAACACCTCACAGGCGCCAGGAAATAAAGTTTAAAGGCCAAATTACCTACCAGTTAGGAGGGATCTGACATCAAGCCGATTATTCGATACGTAAATGAAGGAAAGCATCGTGTTATAAAGTAGCCGACCTTGTTCAATACGGCAATATTGTTCCTACCAAACGATTGAAAGTATGTGTTCGCAGTAGAATAACGTAACATAGTAGAAAACTAATGTATTGCTCACATATAAACGAAATACATAATTGTATTAACCTTACTTAAACGTGTAATACAATTATGCAAGTATAAAAAGTAAATAGAAATGTATCCATAGAACTAAATTGTCACATAATTGTTCCTACTTTGCCATAACTGACTAATTAGGATAGAAAAGTAAAAAATCAACATTTTCCCTTATCCTGCAAATCGAACGACACAATGTTTCAAAATATGTACATATGTACGTGTGTTTGTTAAAGTATAATCCAACAGTATTTTTAAAATAAAATCAATTAAACAGTATTAATCATATAAAACAAACATTGCCAATATTATGAAACATTTCCTTCAAACCATTTATTAAATATATGATAATTAATAAATAAAGAAATTATACCCTAGTTGGTTAAATTTAGGTAGGTATGTACGAGTAGATGATATAACTATTATTAAGCGTATCACGCACATTCTGATACATATTTACAGATATGCATGAAAATTTGTATTTGTGATTTCTTTTTTAATTTATGAATGCAATGATATTTCAGGCTACACCATAGTCCATCAATAGTATTATTAGCAGCTGTGGAAGGAAAGCCAGAGTTGACATCACTTTTTAAATTAATAATTTATATTAATCATCCCTATAAGGTCGGTACTACAACTAAATTGTGTGAATTTACTGTTATAATATATGTATATAAAACAAAACCAGTGCCAGAAAAGATTGGTAGATCTTAAGGTTAGTATCCATTTGTTGCGTATCTGTGTATGGTAGCAGCGTTACGTATCAGTTAATGATACAGTTCGATGAAATGATGGTTCAGTTTTTCTTCATATCCTTACTGTGTTGCATATTAAAATTGAGGATACGGAGGGCATAATACAGTAAAGTCCATCGTTTCATTGACTGCAGCAATGTATTCGTATCAACAAATTGCAACAGCTTCATATATATTTTTCTATTTTATGTTAAAAAATAAGAGAAACGTAAATCACTGCGCTTCTGGATGTCAAATCTAAATAAAAATTGAGAGGTTTGTAGTAGAAGTAGTTTGCTGGCAATGCACATGGCAACGCGCTAGTAAAGTAGCCGTCCACATAGTGCGCTGTATCATTCTTTTGATGTGACGGCGAAAAATCGCCAATTGAGCGATCAAGTCCGTTCCGTATCTTTGTATCATATTTTGATACGCAACGGCGATACGTTTCCCTGTCTACACTGATACGTTACGATGATGCGATACACGCATATGCAACAAATGGATACCCGTCTTTACACTACCGCAATTAAGTGCCGACAATAGAATCTTAACACAACAAACAACTTCTTAGAAATACCGATGAAACAAAACTACTTTGTATAATTATTATAAAACAATAACCAACGTGTCCAGTCTTACGAGAGACTGCACTCATCGCAAAATGTCCTTCCGCTACATACTTTTTAAATTACTGTTTAGATGAACTTATAACAATGGTAAACAATAGAAGTCAAAATGGTGTACACAAATTCCATGTGATTATGCAGTTTCTCGGTTCCCCATAGATATTCAGTGAGAACTAAGAAACATTAAATTAAATTGTTTCTAAATCGGCGTATATATAAAAAACATTCGATATAATCGGATGAACTACAGGTCGAATAAGTTGGCACCACAACGTGTTCAAAAATCCACAGAAATAATGGAAAGGATTCATCATCTATTGATTGCTGTTGACCATTACCGATGTGGATTCACCAGCTATCGTTGGTACTGCGGTCACCGTAGACATATGTAGAGCTCTTATAGTAGAAATGCCTAAAGACAGAAATGTTGTTTATGTATTGTTTTGCTTGACCATGTTTAAGCAGTTGTATTTTCAAAAAGCGCGAAAAGTGGGAATAAGAGATTTCAGATTGTTTGAGAGGTGGCTGAAAATCATGCCTAGGTATCTTGCTCCGCGACCAATTTTTTTTTGGTCACACGCATATTTTACATTTTACCATCAGCAACATCTTTACTTAAGAAACTATTTTTTACATGTATACCGGTTCCGGCAGGCTTCTATGGTCACCCGATTTCCGATATTGCACGAGCTCGTGAAGTTACTGGGTGACTGTCGTGATATACGTGAGCAGTCTGCAGTATCTATTCACGTAACTAACTGTAACTAACTATAATTTATTTATCATACTTGCAAACGTTAAATATCCGTCCAAGATGCATATGATGATGAAGTGGCTGATAAAGAAACACCCGCACAACGTACGCGCCTTATCTCCTAATTACTTGCCGCACTTGTTTCGTGCAATATCGGGTGACAATAGGAGCGCGCCGGTACCTGTATACATATGTACAAATATTCAGCTAGTATTAGTAGGTACTATTATACGATTTATTGCCTCAAGTCTATAAACCAAAAAAATTGGAAAATCACTGTTTGACAGCTACCAGTAAACTTTTATCCGACCTCGAACATATCTATAACAAAATTTTCACCATTCAAAAAGTTCATCACAGTTTTTACTATTTTTGAAATGTGGTCAAACGCTGATTTTTGCTGAGTAACACTACGAAAAGTAGTACAATTTTCAGCGTTTGGATGCGTCCCAAAGTTTGTGAAAAATGCGATAAACTCTGAAAACTCTGATATGTGTAACTTCAAGCCTAGATGAAAATTAACCAGTGGATAGTAGAGATATGAAACAAGAAATTGCAACAATTTGAACTTTTGATCCCCTATCAACGTTTATCACAAGTACAACAAAATATGAAAATTCTATTATCATATAAATCAACCAATCAAAATTACTAATTGTGCTGAATGAATCGCCAAACGTTTTAATCATTTATGTAGAATTTTTACCACGTTGTGGAGCCAATTTTGCGGACCTATACATACATTTCAAGGAAGATATATTTTAGGTTATAAATTGTAGTTCGAACTAATGCATTTTTTTACAATTTATACCTTTTGAAAACCCACATCTAGTCATTAATGTTTCGAGTGACTGTAGAATTAGTATTACCATACAAATGAATAATTAGAGCTGCTTGTTATGCGAAAATATCTGTCTCCAGGGAAGGTTCTTAAATAAGTGAAAAATAAGGCAATACTCCTGTCCCATATACTGCAAGACAAAAACGAAATTTTGGGACAGATGGTATAATTTTTAACCAGAAAACGCTCGATCACTGCATAGGTTGAAAAAAGGTGAACGTTCACTACATTAGAACCAACATATACATACTTACATATATGTAGTTACTTGTATATGTATTATATGCATGTATCCGTAGATGTGTAAGTCTATACATGTGTTGCGCTTAGCGTTTTCCTCCTTTCGACTTCATTATAACCTGTCATCAAGGCCGAAGCCGATCGGATTCAGGTTTCTCCGTACTAACTCGTCAGTTAAATTGTTTATTCGCTTACTCTCGAATACTTGACATTTCCTTCATCGACGGTGATATAGCACAGGTGATGAATGTTTCTAAATAAGATTCTATTATAAGTCTTTTCTTACAAATACACCCTTTGCTTCAGTTCGCAAAATATTTTAATCGAAAACAAGAATCTTAAAACAATACACTAAAACTATTATAATCAAAAAAGAAACCATATAGGATACCACTAATTCTAAAAGTCGTTAAAGTTAGTTGATATGTCCATCTTTCATCGTCAGACATATGTACACACTCTAATCATTTTAAAACGATTATAATAATGCCCTCTTTTCTAGCTTATATGTACTTACATATATGAAATTGCTGTAGTACCTGTACACACTAAATTGTATTGGTTTTTTCTAGTCCCATTCAGAATTTACGATAGAACAAAGAGTAACATGAACTAAGTCAATGCTGCGTTTGTGTATAAGGCACCTGATAGCAGGGTTTGAAAATATCACGATATTTATATAAATATCATATCACGTGATACATGTACCTATATCTGATATATGTATATCCGATATATATCATTTTCAAAATTTTATTATTTAACAAAAAAAGTAACAAATATTGTTTAACAACACCCAAAAACATCTCCTGACTAAACGTCTGGGAAAGAAATGAATTCTTTGAAATGACATTAACAATAAAACAGTTCTGGCCCATTACGGTCAAGTTTATAATATTATGTAATTATTAACTATTTAAATTTCGTATTAGAACTTTATTTAATTTCGTAATAAAATCACATACACTACCGATACCGATTGTGATTTGAAATGACAATATACATCTTACCACATTCACGACAAGCAAACATATACAATATACAATACTCTACAATATACAATACTCTACCGTTATAGTAGATGAATTGCATTATGTGATTTTTAATGTTTTTTTTAAACCAGGTACTTATTCAATTGTAATTCAGCGAAACCACGTGTCATATATCTGTGTCGACAGATGATCTGGACTAGTATAAAATTTCATTAAGTTATAACAAGCTGGTATAGATATAAATATGTAGGTAGGTACTCCCTATTTAAATCAACGGTGTTAATGTCACATATACATATGTGCCAAAAGAAAGAAAACGTGTTAAATACAAAAGTAACAAAAGAAACTGAAACTAAGATTGTGTTAAGTCGACAACCTGACTACCAAACTTTTAAAAAAGTTCCGAACTGCCCACTAAACATAGTTTAGGTCATGATTGTATAACTACAATATAATTTTAATTTGGATTTGGTTTGTGCCTTTTCGTATTCATTAATGCAAAATATCAGTTAACAAAGAATTTTTACGTTAGTTAAGTTTAGATAGATATTTTAGTCGAAGCGCTAGTTTCTTCTGACAATGACTGTAGTATTTATGTATTTGACGTTTATGTTTAAATTGTTGACCACAACATGTTTCAAACGCTATTACCAACCATCTGATCAGCACTTGTCAAACTTTCTACGGAACAATTTAAGGCGATTAAACCGCTCACTTGACACAGCCTTAGTTAACATAGGCTATATTATAGTACAGTAAGTATACAACTTTATCATATACACAATTGTCAATATAAATATCCACGTCTGCGTTAGTGAAACATACAATCAACAATTGATATAATAAAACAATCGTCGTTGAGTCGCAGTCGAGTCCAAACAAAGGCCAAGTGGCGCCACAGAAATTGTATCTTTTTTGGAATTTGGGTATTTTACAATAATTAAACTAAAATTCGAGATATTAAATTAGAATCCATAATAGATAAAGGCATAAATTTTTATACAACGAAATTAGATTGTTTAATGGACAGTTATATTAACTTAAAATTAGTGTTTTAGAATTCTTAGAAATTAAAGAAGTAATAATAATGTGTGTTATCATGTTATCAAACAAAAAGAACAAAGAAATAAAAATAAAACAATCAAAACATATTCATTGAGTACGTTTCGAACTACCTTATACTACAAACATCCGTTTAGGTATTACATACTTTCTAAGTACGTATGTACATATATGTCGTAGCCACATAACGTAATATAGCACTTCATGAAAAGTCTGGGAATTTCACGAAAAGCGGTCAAATACTGTAATAGCTGCTGTTGCTTGGCCAATTACACAATATGTTCAACATATCTAGGCATTTCCTGAAGTGGCATTTTACTAGTTTGCACTTCGTGTATTCACATCTAATTACACCATTGGTCCAGCTTAAATCCGCATTTGTTAAAATGACAGACGTTATTTACGCGGATGATGAAAAACCAGCTGTACAAGCTTAAATCCGCTGTTTTTTTATTAAGAAAAACACATTTTTTATAGTTAGTAAAAAAATTATTTATTCAAAGTATGTGCCCTCACTAGCTATGCATTTTTTCCCATCTTTCGAGCAATTTGTGGATGCCACGTCAAAAAAATTCCATCTCTTTCGAGACAAAAAATCATTTATCCATTGTTGAACGTCTTCGTGAGAATAGAAGCGCTGCTCAGTAAGCGCGTGGCCCATCGACGGAAACAGGTGGTAGTCGAAAGGGGCCAGGTCTGGTGAATAAGCGGGATGGGGTAGCACTTCCCATTTGAGTGTTTCCAAATAATTCCGGACGATTTTTGACGTGTGCAATGGTGCATTGTCGTGTCATTGCTGATTATCTGGCCTTTTTTCGCGCAGAGCACGATGCAATTTTATCAGCTGTTGATGGTAACTATGGGCATTGACCGTTTTACTAGGTTTCAATAGTTCGTAGTAGATGATACCCTGCTGATCCCACCAAACACACAGCATCGTCTTTCATCCATTCAGCACTAACAATCGTCT
>SMLS01060644.1:0-24360 GCA_004785975.1 Popillia japonica
ATTGTTTTAGTCTCTTTTTTTAAAAATTCGAAATTTAACATTTTTCAATTACAAAATTTCTGCTTTCGATGCTGCCTGCTTCAAAAAAAAATTAAAAAAATATACGTGCGCAAATTAACCCCCCGTGAAGGTGGAGATGATAGAAATTCGAAATTTTAAAAATTGTTTCAGTTTTTTCTAATTTTCTCTAATGCATGGATAATTGAGAGAAATAGAAGCCACCCACTATACTGCGTTTTTTCGGATATTCAAATTTTTATTGCAAAAAAAAGTTATCAAAAATATTCATTCTTTTTTGGTCACCCTCTCGCCTTTGTTCTCTTTTCAAAAATTCGACATTATTTTAAAGTTTCTGTCTTCGATAACTCTTACTCCTGAAGAAAAAAATTAATTATTTTACCTGCACGAATTTCCCCATCTACACCCTTTCCTTTTTTTAGAAATTCGAAATATTAAAACGTGATGATTAAGAAGAAGGAAGGCCTTCCACTAAACTGCACTTTTTGGAAAATCCAAATTTTTGTTGGAAAAAAAAAGTTCGCCTACTCATAATTTAAGCAAAAATATTCATTTTATTAAGAAGAAGGAAGGCCTTCCACTAAACTGAACAAAAAGTTCGCCTACTCATAATTTAAGCAAAAATATTCATTTTTTTTGTCACCTTCACCCCCTACTCTCCTTTGCTCTGTCTTTTCAAAAAATCGGAATTTTGAAAGTTAACCTAAATTCTTTCTGCATTAATTCTTTTACTTCCCGAGAAAAAAAATTAAAAAATTTACTTTCAATAAATTAATCTCCACCTTTTTTTCGAAATTCGAAATTTTGAAAATTGTTTCAGTTTGTTCTAGATCTGTTCTATATTATTTCAAATTTCTGTCATTCATACTTCGTGAGATAATTGAGAAAAAAGAAGGCCCCCCACTAGATTGCACTTTTTCGAAATTCTAAATTTTTGTTTGTGAAAAGAAATCGTCTATTGTCGTGTAATTCATTCTTTTTTGCTCTGCCTTTTCAAAAATTTTCTTATTATTTTAAAATTTATGCTTTCGATAATGTCTATTCCCCGAAAAAGATTTCTAAAATTTCACCTCCACGAAATTTACCCCCCTATCTGCTTCCTTAAAAATTAGAAATTTTAAAACTAGTGTTTTCCGTTCTATAGTATTTCAAAGCTCTGTCATGCATACATTGTGAAATAATTGAGATAAAGCCCCCCACTAGCACTTCTTTGAAAATCTAAATTTTTGTTGTGAAAAAAATTCGCCTATGTACGTGTATTTCAACCAAGCATAAATATTCATTCTTTTTTGGTCACCTCTGCTATCTTTTGCTCTATAAGCCCTTCTTGAGTAATATCAATTTTTTTATTGTGAATTGATTTTCAAAAAAAAGGGAACTGACTCGGAAAATGTTTTCTTCCCCCATTATTTTCGACAATTTTTTTATATAAATTGCCACGTTTGAGGGAAATTGTAAAAAGGGGGTGATAGAATTCTAGCAATTACTTCATTTATTACTAATTACGTAATATTTAGAAAGAAGGTTCTAGGTAATTTTCCTGACAAAAATGTTTACATATAATTCATGATTTATATGTAAACATTAATTTTTTATAAATGTTTAGGTATTAAAACAATAGCCCAATTCAAACGTGACAAATAGAGTAGATAAAAAGGAAATTACATTGATAGTATTTGTAAGTTATTAAGACTAATTGTAAGTAGGTAATTCACTTTCTACATAAATATGTATGTATACATACATACATGCAATTCATGCTAGATACTCAAGAAGCTAATGATTATTTAATTCTACAACAATAATTACCAAAACAACAATGTTGTATTTTGTTAACTTAATTCGTTCGCTTCAAAGTTTACGAAATGTGTTTGTTGTAAGATTCTTTGTTTACTATAGTAATATAAGATCTGCAACAGTTATTTGCGACGCAAACAGCAAATACTAGACACGCAATGTCATACATATCAAGGCTACTTAAGTGTGCGATCTGATCTTAATCAACATTAAAAACATAGTTGGAATTGCAGATACATGTGCACCTGCTAAGAAGATTAAACCTCTTCATATAATTTACGAAAACGGCTGGTAATATATTTCGAAAAAATGTATTACACGATTTAAATAAATATAAATATAAGTACGGAAGATCTAATTTGGAAATGCAATGTGTTTAGTCTTGCACAAATGTAACCCATTTATCTTGATTTTGATGTTTATTTTTATAATTAATACAGCACCGCTGGAGTTCGTCCAAAACATGAGCAATAAAATTGTCCACAACTTACTAGGTACCTCATATCAGCTAGTTGGTGTTCCTTTATCTATTCCGGTTTAAATCAGAATCTGACTTGTAAAGATAAATCTTGGAAAGCAAAACGTGAGTTTAATGAAAGATTCTTAAATGGCGTAGATAGAATTTTCTGATTTTTTACACCAAAATCCAGGTCTTGCGGTTGACAAGCTGCTTGAAGTGTCTTCCTAATAAACATTTAAAGATTCAGATCTGTACAGCACGGTAGCCATGTTATTAGACGTTGTTGGTGTTTTACTTAGAAACAAAACTCACGTGACTTCTGTCGCAAGATAACATTAATATGTTGTGGTATGTTGGTAACGGAATAAATATCCCTAACCTTTGCAACCATAAAGTCGCAAAATCGATATTTGACAGTTATTTTAATAAATATTTGTTTAGATTATAACGGAAACCATTTTCAACATTATTGTAATCATTTTTCTGATATTTATTTGTGATTATTATTCAGAATATAAACCTGACCTGTCAAATTTTATTTGTTACCATAACGTGCTGCAAAATGGGTTGCATATCTAACAGAGGCTGTCACTTCAGGTATAACCCAGTATAACCTACTGGTGCATTTTTCTATTTAAATCCGGATATTTTGCTGTACGTCTTGAGTGAAATAAAGAAGATGTCAGAATTTTCTGTACAGATTTGCTTTTTAAAAGGTGATTTCTAGTATGTAAGTACAGACAATAGATTGACGATTAAAGATGCCACCTCGAACGCAAAGACTGAAACATTGTTTGATCTAATTCATATCTAATTGTATACGAATTTGACAACGCCCAGATGTATCTATTATATTTTTTTGGTACCACTGTGTTTACGTTTGTACGTTTGTGTTTTTTGAAGCCAGCCAAAGTAATCTGTTGTCCAATATTTCATTTTATGTTTCCTCAGCTCCCTAATTAAATAAAACGATTTTGTCCATCATTATGTTGCAGAATTGGCTACGATAGGCTAGATCATCCTCCATCATTTCCTGAATGTATTCAACATCAATGGAATGCCACTTTTCTTGTTTTAGAAATTTTCTTGCTGTTATTAACATTGTCTTCGTCACTTGCGAACTTCAACTTCTTGAATTCTACCAAATGATGCACTAAACCTTGTGCTGGTGGGTTGGTTGGTTGGATGCTCGGCTCTAATGTCAAAAAAATTACGCAATCAATCTCTCTTCCATTAATTCAAATATTTTTCAATTTCTTTTTAGGACTTAAAAGCAACCTTCCTACTACAATCAATTTTATTCGTTATTTTTAGGCCTCATCCTCATCACCTCGTTGGTAGAGAAGGATGTAAAAAAGGCGTCTGCACAGTTCAAGTTCCCGAGGACACCATGACGGTATCCTTCCAAAACCTTGGCATACAGTGTGTTAAGAAGAAAGATATAGAAGAAGCGTTGAAGACTAGGGAAGAAATCAGGGTCGATCCTTTTAGAAGTAAGTGTCCAGTTTGGGCGACATTTCTGACAGGCCAGCCTGTATAGTCTAATAAATTCTCACTTTTTTGCAGCGGGTTTCAGTCATAGAAATCAACCGACTTCAATAGATCTGAACGCCGTTCGGCTGTGTTTCCAAGTTTTCCTGCAAGGGGAACAACGAGGGAAATATGTCGATTTGCAGCCTGTCGTTAGCACGCCCATCTACGACAAGAAAGCAATGTGCGATCTCGTCATCGTCAAACTGTCAGATTGCGTCTGCCCGGTTGATGGTGGTCACAAGGATATTATTCTGCTCTGCGAAAAGGTATGTTCTCATAAAAAATGCGAATACTATCTTCAATGTAACATTTCCATTTCAGGTAGCGAAAGAAGATATCCAAATACGTTTCTTCGAAGAAAAGAACAATGAAGTCGTCTGGGAAGGTTTTGGCGAATTCCAACCGTCGCAAGTCCACAAACAAACCGCGATCTGGTTCAAACCACCCAAGTACAAAACTCTGGACATCATGGAACCGGTCAAGATGTTCGTCCAACTACGACGACCATCGGACGGCGCTACCAGTACCCCGGTACCGTTCCAAATGGTTCCTCTAGGTAGGCCTTCCATCTGGTCATTACGTCCTATCGCGAAAAAACGCAATTACGATATATTTAGTGAAATCCTCGCGAAAGATTCCCAATTCCCGTCGAAACGAACGACAGCGCTTCTGCAAGATTTGTCGAAGCAGGCTGCTGCTAAATCTAACGAGGTTTCCTCAGTGGAGACGCAAACGATTAACCTTACAGATTCGAATGATAAAATTGCAGATAAAGTAGATGACAAAATTGAGCAGAAGGTTATAGATGAGGTTGCCGAATTAGATGAGTTGTATGCGCAAACTAAGAAACAGTTAGCATCAATAGATGATGAGAAAATTGTTGAAGCTAGTAACAATAACTTCGATGACAACAAAAGCTATACAAGCTTGCAACTTGCCTTTAAAAATCCAATTGATATTACGATAATTGATCAGACTAAATACGACGATGTGGTTGTTCCACGAAGTCCTATCATCAACGTGATTCCCACTGCACCGGAAGAGGAGAAACTACCTCCACTTCCTCCTAAACGTGCCAAAAAATTGGACAATCAAAGAAGTTATTCGACTAAAATCACTGATATAAACGATCCGAGTCCGAATCGGTCTTCGGAGAAAAATCTGCATTTACTTTCGAATCTAACAACGGATAAAATAGATCTAACTCTCCCGCCGCGCTCGCAGAGTTTCAGCGTCACCCGACCAAAATCCCAGTGCGATTTAAACCCCCCCTTAAAAGATTTACCCCCAACTCCATGCTCGACTCTACCGAAACCTAAGAAACGTAAATTCTTTTCGGGATTGATGTCGTATTTGAGTAAAAGTACGAATACTTCGCGTGAAACAACACCGACGGCGCGTAATTCGCTGACTACCACCAATTCGTTGCTTGCAACGAATACTCTAAACCGTTCTGCTAGTAATATTTCGCAACATTCTTCGGCGAGTATTCATATTCCTCTAAAGGATCAACCGCAGAATGCGGATGATTTGAATCAGAATAAAATCGATGCCGCGAATGAGAATATTCTACCGGATACGTACGATTTGAATTTGGATTTAACCGAAGCGGAACATTACGCTCTGTATACAGCGTTAGCACCTCACGCGACGCAGAGCGAATTCGACGAAACTTCTTGTTATTACGCACCTGTTGAAGGTGGGAAAATATTTACGGACGCGGATCTACAATTTAAAATGGCAACGAATAAAACTTGACATAACATATCTTCGAGTTATTATATTATTATCACTTGAAGGATGAATACTCCTAAAAAATATGTTTATGTAAATAATTAACGCATTTGGAAATTTGATACATTGAGGAAACTTTGTCTCTAGGCGAATTGAGGAGTTATATTTCATGTTTCTATGTACTCGCAATTGTTTATCTTGTTCTGTTATATATATATTGTCGATAAATTCTTGATATTTGTTATTCATATTTGCCTGTATTGTAAAACAAATTGTTTAAATGTTTAATTTTTATTGTACAGGAGGTAAACGTAGGGCAGAATATACAGAACCGAGCCCGAATAAAAGGAAGTTACTAGAATTACATGAACAGTATAAAAATAGTAAGTGGAATTTTTACATTTTTATACTTTATGTGGTGAAGGGTTCAGTACTAGTTACGGTAAAAGTATTCATAAATTACGAAGCAGCACTAGACTAGACTGCATGCCTTCAAAAAGTTTCCTGATTAAATTAATTTTCTTTCTAAGATTGAGAACACTTGTACTATAACCAAATTTTCACAACTGTCAGTGCGAATATATTTTTATACACGTCACAGTGACATACGAACCAACGAACTGTCAAAGTAACACTGTAGCAGTGTTACCAATCTTAGGAAAAATCATGTCCATCTCTAATCAGGAAAGTTTTTGAAAGCACTGATGAAGCATTTTCAATTTTTTAGAAACTTGTATACCTACGATTTAAACTAAATATGCATTCTTCAATTGACAATTTCTTGAAGCAATCTCAAAAATATGATTGTCACTTTGAACACAAATATGTTGTCTTCTTTTTGGACTACTATTTTTATTTCTTGTTGAAGTAAAAATTGTTTTGTGTTCAGCCACGTTTAGGTCATCAATTAATTACTTTTTTTCGCTATCAAGAAGTTATCCAAATTACGAAAAAAGTGGTAGCAATTGGGAGCTAGATCAAGTGAGTATGGAGAATGATGAAGTTCACTTGCTCAGTATGTGGTCTGACGTCATCTTGCAATAAGATAGGAGTCGATCTATTGACTAATCTAGGCTGTTTTTCTTTTCAAGTTTTAGCATCATTTTGAGTTAGTTGATTACAGTATAGTTCCACTGTGATCGATGGATCTAGTTTCATGAAATCGTAATGAACACTTTGAGTATGTTTCGGTGTGTGTGTGAGTCATATTGAATCCATTTCTCAACACAAATGATTATTCTATTCCAGAATGGGCGTGGAGTTACTAAAAAAACAACATCAAACAGGCTTCCAAACGTTTTGTTTCTGACTTTCATTCAGATTATTTGGAACCGACTAAACGTAATAATAATGTTTGATTGCTAACACCAAACCTTACTTTAATTTATAAGCACTTTGAGATGGATCAGACTCAACCATGACCTTTACTACTTCATTATTGACCTTCAATTCTGGGCAACTGCAAGGATCATTTGTCAAAGTTACCAATGCAAAATTTGGCAAACCAATCTGATAATGTCTGCTGTGTTGGTTAGTTGGCCTGCTTGCACTTTGCTTCATCCCTGCTGTTGCGTTGAAAATTTCGCGAAACTGGCTGTGCCGTTTGCTTCTTTCAATATAATATCAACTATTTAACCATAATAGTCGCTCTGTCTGGTTTTATTTCTACCAGGATTTCAGCTTTAAAATCGGATGCCTCTCGTTCCATATTTGATGTACACTTGGTTCACGACTCGAAGACGTGCACGTCACAGAATTTTCGGAATGTCCAACATAGAAATAATAAAATACCTATAAAAGTAAAATATTCACCTAACTGCGAACGCGATTTTATGTTGGTATGGGCATACAGTGCTGCCATATAACCTTCTGTCATTTATCGTGTCCTACGCTTCTCCATTTACGAATCCTAACCTAAAAATGTAAACAAGTCGATTTGGCTATGTTGTTGGGATAGCATTCATGATGTGCACATCTTCGAATCGTGAGCCAAGTATGAGCTTATTGCGTTGTGTTATTAATTAACAAGCACCTGCAGCTCTAATAATCCATCTTTATGAGGTTTGAAAGGTTTTCTTCTGTCTAAATTTTAATTTCATCTTCATTCTGTTCAGTAACGTTTGCTTGGCATCTCGTAACTTGTTAAAACTTGATTGTCTCGAATGTTGCAAATAATGTTAATAAAAACAAATGTGACAGTTTTTCCTTATAAATGACTCCACCGTATTTGGAGTTAGGCTAACTGGTGAGTCAAAATTTGAACTTTATATCGCTTCTCCTATCGCCTAGGTTCAAACTTAGCCATTTTCTTAAAAAACAAAATCACGCAACCTAGTGCACATAAGCACCACATTAGGTGGTTGGCTAATATTATTTTAGTGATGTTACAAAATATGACGCTTCAGGTTGCCACCAATTCCCACTTTTTCCCCATATATGCCTCAAAAGCGATTGATATAAACTATTCTTCGAATACAAAGAATATCAAACCAACCGCTAAGGACCAGTTGCACCATTACCAACTCACTCAAAGAATACATTTTTTTTCTTTTAAACAGCACTTCCCTGCTATAACAGCAAACACTATAGACGTCCAAGATCTTGATGTGATACATTTTGTAAGTAGTTCTCCATTTTCTGATGATAAATTTTTAACCTAGTTGATTCCAAATAAACAGATAAAGAACCAAGAAGAGTGGACATCTTTATGGTTGATTTATTTTGAAACAAATTTCAATAATTGGTTAAGTATGGTTTTTTCATTGTTTGTAATGAATAAAGCAATTTTATTGATTCTTCAACATTAAATTTGACTGTTCTTGCCTAAGAATGGATCAAGCACAAAGTTTTTGACTCCCAACTATAGATTAATAGTCTTAACTAGTTGAATGCAACCATATACTCTCTGTATATATGTTACCGTAAATATCCGAAATCAGTAGGAACCCGTATTTACCGGTAAATATGCGAAGTAACCAAGAGCATCAGAAACAACGCGTTTTTACTAGTAAGAACCCGTTCTTACTAAGGCAGTTAGGTAAATGCCGAATAAAATGGTTACATCGGCTTTTTACTGTACTTTTCAGGTAAAACCCGTATTTACTAAAGGCATATCAGTAAATATCCGAATTAGAAATACAAATGTTTAGTATATAAAAGAAATATTTTATTATTCACTTATTATTACATGGTCCACTATTGTGGCATTTTGAGTTGCACAGAATACTGTTTTTTTTACACTTGCACGAATTGTTCATACACTTTTTCGTGCAATTGCACTTTGAGAACCCTTGTATGGAACCTGTTATAGAAAACGAAGCCGCTTTTCGCAATGAAATTTGTTTATTTTGTGTTACTTCGGCGATATCGATGAATTTCTGTTTGCAGATATCAAACTCTGATCTGGCGTATAAATGATTTATGATGCCTTCTCTAGTACCCAACTGGTACATGTTATCGTCAGTTTTCAACAAAATCACTGCAATTACGTTTCGGAACGAACCTTTCGGTTTATCCACATCCGGAATTGGCACAGTTACATTATCTCCGGCATTAGCTGGAGGGTGTGTTTTATCAAATACAGACTTCATTTTATTTGCTTGTTTAATTATGGCATTAGTTGCTTCCAATCTTGCTGATTTGATGTTGTGTTCAGTAGTGCAGTTTAAACAACAATTTATGTCTGTTTCAGTCAGATTGGCACTGCATTTATCACATATTTTAAACAGCTTTTCTGAGTCACTCTCAGTATTATCTTCGTGCATGTTGTTTTGGTTTCCTTCTGCTATGATTTTTTCTAAGTCCTCTTCTCTTTCTAAAGTGGCAATTATTTCTAAAGGCAAAGAAGACGTAGCCAATCCAACTCTAGGTTCAATGCCAAACATAGCTTTATAGGGACTTTGTTTTATACCTGAATGGAAAGCTCGATTTTTCATGAACTGAACATACGGAAGACCTTCAGCCCATTGAATGCTGTTGTTGTCCGTCATCCAAGCAGCTAACATGTTTTCAATGTCCTGATTAGTTCTTTCGACGGACCCTTGACTATGTCGGGGTTTACCGTGGACTATTTTCAGTTCAGGCCACAATGTCTTAAATTCTTCTATAATGGAATTAGCAAATTCTCTGCCATTATCGCTATGCAGAATACAAGGGGCGCCAAAGGTTAGGAATATATCACCTAGTTTATACGCAATTTCGGCAGCTCTTTTGGTTGTTAAAGCGCGAAGTAAAACAAATTTTGTCAGGTGATCTTGGTAGACCATTATGAATTTATTGGATCTGTCAGCTTGGCTTTGCATGTCTATAAGATCTACTTGACAACGGCTATTTAGTTCGTTGTGAAGAATTGGTTTGGACACAACACCCTTTTTCTTTTTGGACCTTTTACTATTGCACACTTCACACATAGATAGAAACAGGTTAATCATTTTGGTGGTAATGTTGGCATACTTTCTACCTGTTTCCATCCGCAGACGATCACGACCTCCATGTCCGATCGATATATGAGCGCTTTCAATAACATCGAAAATCTCTTCGACCGGCAAGTAGTACAATATCTCGTCGGTCTGATTTAGCGATTATTCGCCGCGTACTACCTATATCAAGTACATGAAAACGATTCACACGCCTGTATTGCAGAGAAGTTTTTTTTCTGGCTAGTTTTGCTTGTACTATGTCCTTTAGCAGTTCCTCATATTGGGTTTTGGTTAGAATATTATATTTAGATAACTTCGCATCCTCACTACATAGTAAATCGCTTACAAACTTGTCTTTCCACACAGACAACGAAGAAGCACTCATTTTTTGTACACAGTGACTGATTTTTTAAATAAAGTAATCAACATGTGGCGCGGTATAACCTCACTTTACAAGCAATGCTCTAACGGTCCGGACGCGATCGTCAGTAACCAATCAACTCGCGACAGCCACACCGAACGTTTCGATTCGGGTATTTACTGATACACATATAGTAAGTACGGGTTTTACCTGAAAAGTGCAGTAAAAAGCCGATGTAACCATTTTATTTGGCATTTACCTAACTGCCTTAGTAAGAACGGGTTCTTATTAGTAAAAACGCGTTGTTTCTGATGCTCTCGGTTACTTCGCGTATTTACTAGTAAATACGGGTTCTTACTGATGTCGGATATTTACGGTAACATATACATTGTTTGTTCATATAGCTGCGAAGACACATGAATTTTATTAAATATAACACGAATCATTTTTACCGTAACTATAATTTTAAATTCATAAAATTTTCATATTAAAAACAATATAATACATCCACAAAAATTGATACAACTACCACAATAACACTAGCACTAATTGCTGAAGGTGTTAACGTGTTGGTATTATATATAATAATATCTTGTAAGTGTTATATTTGTGCAATGAGACGGATTTTTAAATATCCAAAAAACAAGAAAGCATACCCAACATGCATTTCATTATTATAACTCTATTACCATGTATTTAAAATGCATTGTTATTGTACATTCTATGATTCACAAAATAATTTATTGAATGTGTTGCGAATTGTTTATGTCCCAATTTTTTGATAATACTATTACTACGAAATGTTTGCATAGATTTTAAGACAATTATACTCTGCTGTTTATTCGAATTTTGTTACAGTTACCACTTTTATATTATGTCTATTATTGATACCTGAAAATGGTATTTTCTTCCTTTTGAACGATGAATTCTTATCGATTGGTTTTTGTTTTCAAAAAAATAAAAGACGGAGAGTTTATATTATATGTTACTATTGTTAGACTTTGTAAAAGCTATACAATTTGTATCCGCTTTTATTATTATTAAATATATGATGAGATTTTCTTATATTTCTTCTATCTATTAAAATATACCTCTCATGACCAATTCAATCTACTCCAACTTCGTAAATTCTAAGGTAATTTGTGTGTAATTTGATTTTTTTATTATTATTTTATTATTAAAAATGCATGATCTTCGTTAAGCTTTCAAACAAACTCCTTGCATATTTAAATTTGATTGAATTATAAGTAGTTAATTGATTTTTTTTTGTAGTTTTAGTGCTGTGTTATTGTGTTATCTTGGATCGCTTTTTTTATTAATTTTTAATACTTAATAGTTTTAACATCACAACATAACATACAAAATTTTATTCAAAATTGTAAAAAAATTAATTGAGTTTTGAATAACATCTTGTATAATGCACTTTTTGTTTATTAATTTGAGCTAACTTTTTTTTATTAATCTTTACTGAAGACAGTTTTCTGATCATATCTTTCATATTTCCAGCTCCAATACCTGACCTTTATAGGCCACCTACCATGAATATATCACCTATTCAAACGAATGTCAAGGATGAACCAGGTAAGAACTTTCTAATCGACAATAAAAACGAATGTACTAATTGCAGTTTGCAAAATATAGAAAATTAAAATTTGACAATTTCTTTTTCCTTACTTTCAGATGTATCAAGATCTCCATTTATGTTAGAACCAACGTATTCGATGGATTACCAAATGAATTTCCCCCCAAATATCCCCTCCACTTCTACAGCGCAACCTGTCCAACTATTACCGTCTTTCAATGCTTCATGGGGTGGACCCTCAACCTCGTACAGCATAGCCGTGCCGAATATCCCGCTCGTGCCCGATACGGGCATTACATTCACTGATATGGACAGTTTAAAACAAATCACCATTAACTCAGATGACTTACCAGTGACTAGTTTGACAAATATGTCTTTGACCGATATTCCACCAGATGGAATGATAGATAGTTTGGATAGGCTAGCTAACCACGAAGCTGACAGACACTTGGGACCTCATTAGTGACAAATTGTAGTGATGCACATTTAAAAATGAAGTGCTGTTGTACCAGTTAAACACAACAAACTATATTATTACCATGGTGATTTCGATAAAGCAAACTTTTTATTTTTTACTGAAGGAGTACTATTTACGTGATAAATTATTAACTTCAAAGCTGTTTGCTTTATAAAACTATAATAGTGATATCACTACCTGATAAATGAAGTGTTGTTTCTAAATGTGATCTGTACATTGTTTTTATATATATATATATACTCAAAGATGAGGAAAATTTAAATACATATGCAATTCAATAACTAAAAGCCTATGTTGTTTTGAATGTATTTTGATATGTTAAGAGTTTTGTAATTTTATAAATTCTGTTTAATGTACATACTATAGAAACTGTTATATTTATTTTTGTTATCTAAAGAAAATACATTTTATCTTGTTATATACAGAAAAATTCATACTGTTATTGTCAATTTTAACTTGCGTACTGAGAATACAGATTTTACGAAAGAAATTCAACCTTAATAATAACGAAACTCGAATACTATATTTAATGACCTGTATAAAATATTTTAGTAATTAGTTTTTAATATGCCGTTGAATATCTCAATAAATGATTTGAAAATTATTCTGTTTTTCAATTACAATTAACTTAAAGACATTCTTGTCTTAAAAAACGTTTGTGGTGGGTTCAAATGTAGCAGTTGCATAAACAGTGTATTGCTGTTTAAGATTACATCTACACCTCTCGCTGTATTTCAGATTAATAATAATAATACTGAGGTTGCAATAGACGATAATAGCATTACACAAAATTTAATCTATTTCCCACAAAAAGGAAAATCTCCCTGTAAACAATTTTTTAAATTCGAATTCGATTTCTTTTTATTTATGATAAATGTCATGACGCAAATACATAGCGACATCTATGGGATATTAGTTAAACAAGTTGTCCTATCTGCCACATCACTGCAAGTTTCTGTACCATTTCATGAGGGCACTAAAATCCATAAAACTATTTTGTCAGAGATGGCGCCCCAGGACCCTTGAGTAGTTACCTATTATTATAAATAGATGGCGGTATATACGAGAATAAATAGCAACTTGTCATCCCTTGTCATTATTTTGACATTTATGAATGACAAGTCCGACAAATCCACTAAAGAATATACAATAGTTTTAATTAGTCCGATTTGAAAATATAAGTATGTTTTTCCTTCATAATGACGGAAACCGATGAATTACCCAACGTAGATTTGAATGTAGATTATGAAACGGTAAGTGTTTATCTTAGAAACCATACATGACATCAATAGAAATAAGTGTACGTTCTTCGGTAATTTTTCTATATAGATATTACCAATACAACAAAAACGGACTATTACCTTTATTAATAATTTCTTAACCAACACGCTATCGTTCTTTAATACATTTTCGCAATCATGTGAATCAAGATTAATAGAGTTTAATTATAAAATACAAAAACTGGAAGCTGCATTATTAATTTTAGAGTCGCAAGTAAGTGGATGTTTCTACCATAATAGTGGAATATTATAAGATATAAAACATTTTTAGTTATCTTCTATACCAGACAATGGTCAAGCTTCACAGGAAAAAGTCTATCAACGTTCCCAAGATGTAGAACTTCCTGAAGTTATAGAATCTGCAGAGGTCAATTCCGAAGAAAAAGAAGTTCACCATAGTCCAGATAGTCTAGATCCTCAATATTCTATATTCTTTAAAATGGTCCACGTAGGTGTTCCTCTACAAGCTGTAAAAAATAAAATGGTAGGGCAAGGACTCGATCCATCTATTTTAGAGTCTAGAGGAGGAGTAAGTTATATTTTTCTAAGTTATAATATATTTCATAGATTTAGATTTATTCTCTCTGATTTGCAGCTAACCTAGAAGTTAAACATGCTTCTGTTAGTTCCAGTGATATATAAATATATCTAATATATAATATATTTTGTTAATAGGCAATTTTTTAAATAAAAACATATTTATAACGGATTCGTTTATTTAAATATAAAGTAGGTCTTATTTGTGGGAAAGTATAGACAAAAAATTCACATTCACTACTTAGAATTGTATCATTTGTCCTTTACGCTTCTTGTCACCACCTAGTTCAAAATGTTTACACCTCTTGAGCGGAATTTGCTTGCGATATTTGCATTCTGTGCATTCCATACGCAATACTATTTTCTTTGTAGTTTTAGCCTGGAATAAATCACCTTCATGTATCCCACATAAAAAAAATCACACACAGGTCACATACCTTTTTTCTGAAGATAGGTTTCGTTTGACCACCATAACCTTGTTGTTTGCGATCGTAACGTCTTCTACCTTGGGATGCATGACGTTCCTTTGATTTCTTATATTGTGTCACTTTATGTAATTTGTGCACCTTGCATTTCTTACAGAAAGTACGTCGTTGTTTTGGTACGTTCACCTAAAATAAAGAAAAATGACATATGAAATAACCTCAAAACTCACCTAAATCTTTTAACTAAATCGTTTAAATAAAATTAATATAATTGAATATAATCGATTATGATTTAAAATCTCAAAGAAATTAGATATTATTTCACACGATGGTCGGGAATTATTTAGAAAAATTCTCCGGTGCTCACCATTTTGCTAACTTCTTGAAGGAAGTTTACCGACGAAAGAGTGAGATAGAAATGTGTCAGAAATGAGTATAGTAGAAACTAGGCGGGAAATTCAAACATCATACAAGCACGTTTGAAAATTTGAATGTGTATCTGCAAAATTTTGCGAACAGGAAATCTAGGATTAATCAGTAGGATGTGTGCTCCTCATTTACATGCAACAAGTTGCTAGGATAGTTGTGGGAAAATATTACTTGACTAAAAGACACGTTTATTGATTAGTTTTACGTTTTGCAAAAACTGTATTTATTAACGAATATAAACGAAAATTAATTTAAACCTCACCTACAGAAAACTAAATCATAATTCTGTATGTAACATATAAACACAGCAATAACCTTTGAATAAATATCTGTTTAAACAATGAGCAGCTTATTGCATGGTACTGGATGTAAATGTTAAATTATAGGAATAGTAATAAGGTGAATTGATATGAAAAACTATATTACTGTGATCTATAATAAGAAGTAAAATGAGTTTGAAGGAATTTTCAGTATGTTCAGACGATATAAAACCTACAGTCGAGACACGTGCGCTTTGATGCAAGTAGATATCATCCGTAGACATATTTGTTGTATGCGTGTTTACGTGTACCGCATTATTCTATGTTGTAGTATTTCGTTTCATCTCACGCATAAATCTATATGATCCACATTCATACGTAATATCTCAAAAAATATCAAAAATTTAGATAACACAAAACCCAAATTACTCAACTTTTTCATTTCAAAATAATTTTAATCCATTGAAATGTATGGAACGAAGCAACGTTCGTGTTTATCTAAACACTGATTTGACAGCGAAAAAATGTTTAATAGTAATTATCACATTATATAATTCCTAACATATTCATTTTAATTGCAAAATTGCATTAGAACCTATTCAAAAAGAAATCTAAAGCAAATATTCCAAGCCATGTGCTACCAAAAATTGAATTTGAATAGCGCACCTAGCGATAGCATACAGGAACTACGGCTTTAATCTCGAACCCGAAGTTATTTTCAACGGTTGTACTCTCGAACCCCTCATATTAAGTAGAATATAAATATTATTTTTCTAAATATGTATTAAAAATCGAATAAAATCTACATAGAAATATCTGGCATAGATTGACTTTTTATTCTGTGCTATTTATTTTCTTAAAGTCACCGCGAAAATAAGTTCCATTAATTCGGTTGTTTGCGTTGCGCTTCGGTTTGAGCGGCGCCATCTTAATTTTTGAACCAAGCTTGCTTCGAGCCGGTCAGTAGTGTGCTAAGCGGTCGTAGACGACAGTTGTTAAGAAAAGTACTTTTAATATAACATATATAAACAAAATGAGTTCAAAAGAAAACAGCGAAGTCGCAGTAGAAAAAATCGACAACGATAAAGGTGCGGGAGACGCGAAATGTGAATTAAAAGGAACGAAAAGAGCGGCAGAGGTGAGTATCTATCTTGCGTTAGCATAGTATACATTTTTATATTGCTTTTCTGGAAGTAGGCGCTTACATCGACGTAACATCTTCACATCTAAATAATGTTATTCACGTACAAATAACCTCACGTTAAACGTTTCTCATATTATTTTCGCGGTACAATTTCTTAAATGAGCTCTATCGCTTGGGCATCATCAACTCAATGTTGTTACCATGTGGGCATATTGTTAGTACATCAATTGTTGGCGTTATGATGGCATTTTTGTGATAGTACTTGTGGTACCGTTAATTGTTTGCAATAGCGTTTGTTGTGTTGAATCCGAAAATACCAAACAATGTATTTATATGGGGTACATAAACATAGCATCACATCCCGCCATAGTTTTTTTGTGGCCTCGTTAGAGGCTAGGGTCTCATTTCAAGATGGCGAAATCAATAGTCTCCATTAATGACCCGCAAAGAGATTACCGCTTCGTTTAATATATTAATAATGGGAAATCTTTCATATGAAAGTCTATTCAATTCTTTAAAAAAATGCTTCATAAGTCACCAGTAGGGGATTTCACGTGCAAACTCCTAGGCGTTATAAATATTTACGCTTGCTATTTTTTATTATCAAGCTACGTACTAAATAACATCGTTAGTAAAGATAGCTGCTTGGATTCGCATTTTCCATATTACCGATACTTTCCATTCTCGTATAATGGTATTAATTGCTTAATTTTTTAATATGCTTTCCCATCACATTATTTGTGCGTCTAATAATATGACATATCAAAATATTCTCAAGGTTGATATTTTTGTGATTATTATAAGGTTTTATCATAATAACGATGACCTGTTAGTCCCATTACAACATGAAGACGAGCATTCTTGCTCGTTAACAAGTGAGCATGCTTTCATTTATTGTTTTATTAAATAGTACAGCATATATGCCAGTCAAGATTTTTTAGATAACAAAAATTTATCAGTTGACCATGTTCTTATCTCTTGGAAGGTACGTTTATAGTAAATTTAGAACTAGCAGTCGCGTCGTTTATATTTATTTTCAATATCTACACATGAATGAAACGAATGATCGGTAGGATACGATACAAAACTGAAAACTTCTTTAATGTCGCGTGCACCGTCAAGCGGAACTAATCTCGTGCATCTTTGAAGACGACTTCCGGTAAACAGGTGCTTCTTTTCGCCGGCTTTGTAATGTTTATTAACCAGCGCTCTTTATGTTTTCGCTTTTCAATCGCTGCTGTTTCAGGCGGATAAGCGTTGTTAACCGTTGCGAGAGGCAGCTGCTTCTCCCGCGCTTTTTCAGCAACGGGTGGGGTGTAACCCTACCTGTTTAGGGGTTGGGGTGCTATTCGCAATTACGCTTAGCGTATTATATTGTGCGATCATGTATAGTAAAGATTGGTTTGTGTCGGGATTCTATATTTATAAATTTTGCGTGCAATTAGCTTAAATTGAAGGCTTTCATTGTAGTTAATTACGTTATTTGTGATGGTTAATTTCAGGACAAAACGGAGGACGTGAAAAAGGCGAAAAAAGAAGAAAATGGCGCGAATTCCGAAGGAGAAGAATTAGACGAGGAGGAGGAAGAGGGCGTTGAAGGAGAAGAAGACGACGATGAAGAAGATATCCCTGAAGGTGACGAAGAGGAATTGGAAGGAGAAGGTAAAGGTATAGTGAAAAATTCGGGAGGTGAGTTTCTATATTGTTATTTATTACAGAAGATGACGAAGAAGACGTTGAGGGTGAAGAAGCAGCTGATGAAGAAGATGACGATGCATAATACACCGAAGTCGTGTCAGTGTTCGAACTAGCAGTGCAAAGCCTGGGCCCCGTGGCCCCGTTTTTTATTAATTTAATTTCACTATAAACTCACCACGGACCCGGGCCAGGACTCTAACTTATTACTGCAACCCTTCGATTGTAAAAATGTCCATTTTGTGTAAAGATATAGCTATAAATTTAGATTAAGTTGATGTCTCACTCCTAAATATTATTATGGTTTATGTACAAAAACGTTCAGACAGGCAAAAAACATAAAAAAGAATGGAAAACACGCAGACATCTAAACACGACACTAGTTTACTTATGTTTTAATACCGCTGTTGACTTTTGAAGTGACTCGCGAGCGCAGAAGGGCAATAAGCGTTGTTTAGGTTTAATTATAATTGTATAATTATAAAAAGTAATTTGTTTTTAATCCGTGTGTTTGTGTGTATGCGAGTGCGTGCGATACCGGTCTCGAACGTTGCCTTTGCAACCGCGTCCAGTGTCGCAAGCGCCCTCTTTATTATTTTTCTTTTCATACGATGCGTCGCGGCCGGCCGACAACGGAGGGCTTCCAATGATACAATTTAGATCTAGAACCATCAACCGCGGTCCTCCGCTGTCGTTCAAATGCGCACCATTCCACCGATAACGATAAATATTGTATCTGCGCGGGCTCCGTCACAATTTTTTAATACTACTTCAGGTTGATGATGTTTTTTATTGTAACAATGCGATAATGTTTGTCTACTTAAAGAAAAAAAAAGTAATAAGATGAATTGAACGTAGGATAAATTTGTAATAGTGCTGTATAATTTTTTTTTGAGTGACTATAAACGATGGATACAAATTGTTTCTTAACTGTTCGTGTTTTATTTTTTGCAACCTAATTATTCTGTCCGAATGATATTTGATTGCAAGTTTGTGCCGCGCGCTACCTCTAAGGGGTAAGTTTCGTCAACTGAAGCAGGACGAGTATCCGAGAAGAAATTGCCACAACTCGCCACAATAATGCAGGAATCAAATGGAGCCGTTTTCGATCGTTCGTTTAGATTGATGGTTGTTTCGACTGTGTGTGTATCACACTACAGTTTTACTACTAGTAGTAATATTTAATAAGAATCATATTTTGTAAGTACAAAAAAACTGTATTTATAACAATTAGACAATGGTTTTATCAATAAAATTTTCTTACTTGTGTTTTTCTTATACTGAAGTCCTTCTCACAATATTTACACAATAAGTACAATCTAGAAACTTGTAAATTGGAAATAATTCGAAATTTATGATTATGTAAACATTTTTAAATGAGAAATAAAAATTTGTTTCTATAAATGTTCTATGTTGAAATTACTGAATCTTGAGTGAATGAAAAGTTGTTCTAAAATAGAACACTAAACCGGAAAAATCGATTTTTAGTACAAAGTTTTGAAAAAAAGATAAAGTTTGTTGAACTACCATATTAAACACATGTAATTCATTTGGACCACTATACCGTATACATCTACGTGTACTTCTGAATAGCCGTACGTAGAACGAATCGTTTACAATATTAGTCATATTGTTTACAGTAATCGTAACGAGGAAAATACGCTGCGACGTGTCTGTTTAGAACGAAAATAAATGGTTCAAAAATAAACGCTAATCTAAATTTGTAATTATATAAAAATTCTATAATTGTTCGATTTTTTTCAATATTTTTATTAAATAAATAAATATGTCTATAATAGGACAGGGGTTTATTTTAAGCCAGTCAATATCATCATGGCTGCTACATTAAAAATTACCATATACAAGATATACAATAGAAAGGAATATAATAGTAATGTTTGGTGTGGTTCCGCTACGCAAGCGTCAGTTGTATCCACGCCACAGTCTTGCATCTCCCTTTAATGTCGATGGTTCAGCGAAATTCCATCTTTATCACCCTTTCTCAGCATTATTTACAGGTAATCGAGGCCATCAAGTTGTGTTAACTTTCCTCTTTATATACCTAAGCGACATTAAAATTATGTAGTATATATAGATATATATATATACATACGTAAGTTCCCTCTGTGTTTGGATAGGGTTACTCACGCTTACGATTTTGATATGTAATATTACTATACCCTTCGTAAATTCATCGTTCTATTTACTATATCGTGGATTTTCTAATCGTGCCTTATTTACATCCTTTTCTATATCGGTCCTTTCCACCGCAGGCTCTTGCTTCTTTTTTCCTTTCATTCTATCGAATTCGATATTGTGAATGGGTAGCTTCAGCGATCGTTTTCGATCGACATCCTTCGATTGCGGTAATGATGGCCTTATCGGACTCTGAGTGTCCTTTTCTATTTCCTCGCTTTTGAATTGCTCACCAACTAATTTTCCACTTACCCAATCGCAATCATTACCTTGCGGTAACTGAAATAAATCAAAATATTAGAAAAAATATAAGTAGCGTACTTTATGTAGATAAAAGAGGTTTTGGCCCAAAATTGAGTCAAGTCATTGTTACCAGAGATTATAGGCCAAGTGAAAAATTTGCTTTTTGATATCAGTTTGTTTGAAGTATATTTTGAGGATAAAGATATACACAAGTATTTATCTGGTTTTGTACATTGCTCCGATAGGGAGTACATACATGGGAAATTGTGTATAAATATACGCGTCTATATAAATTGAATGATACGAAACGTGTGAACCTTGCGCATGTCAATTAATTAAATGAGGCTAAAAATATTACGATTGTGTGCAGGAGACGGAGAGGATAAAATTAAATTCTCGGAAAAATTATTTTAAAGTTGTTTTATTAATAATTGTAACAACAAAACTAATAACACGGTCAATCCGTGTGCCACTCGTGCAGTAACTAATGACGCCATTATTGCAACGTCAACGTGTATATGCATATTTTTCCGTTACAGCCCTCCAGCAATCATAAATTGGATGTCAGAATTCCAATACAGTACAGCAACCAGGAATCACAGCGCGTTTAAGCATAAAAAGGGACGATAATCTCCATGAAGCATTTTCTGAGAGTCTAAATTTAGAGAAGCATATATTTGATATTTCCTAGAAAATTAAAATGCATGTAGGCGCTGATTTTGTAAAATTTACATAAAACGAGAAGCCGTACAGAATTGCTAACATTAAATTTGATTACAGATTACATGAGCGTTACAGTTCCGCTATCGCCACCTAGCTGGCGCTAGTGGTTATTTATAAAAAAAATATTCTGGATGTAACCAAATGTAACTCAATCATTTTTTTCTTATAAATTATTTTAGATAAAAGCATTCTAAACATCATAAAGCTATTTAAACGCTATTAAACCTCTCTAATGGTTGTATTTTTGCTTCACACATAGTTTGCTATATACGTAATTGTATTGTTGATTAGTGAATTAGGCAATAATTATTGCAAAATAAGTCAAATACTTAATTGTAAGTAATTTGGGTACAAAAGACCTATTATAATGGCATATAAAATGTTACTACTGACGCAGGGCCTTTAGCACATTCAAAAATCAATGAAATACTATTAAAAAAGTTAAAAATCCACCGAAAAGGACCTAAAATCCTTAAAAAATAACTAAACTTTTTATGCACGCGAAAAGTATCCAAATATCTTTAGACCACCAAACATTAGGGACACCAAAAATAATTAAAGATTAGCTAAAATCGATCACAATCAAAGTGATAGATCAGAACAGGTTAGGGTCCTCATTACTTATTGTTAGCACCATAACCGAAGACGCAGCAGGAGCGAGTCCAATATGGACAACTACAGCAGTAATACTATAGGTCCATTTATCCGTTCTCTTGTCTGTGGCTGTGTCTATCTTTCTAATATATACTTATGTCTCTTATATGGTTATTACTACAGGCTCACGATCTGCAGCATCACTTCGAACTCGTACTCGAAAGGACTAATAACGAATTGGAAAAATTGAAAATGATGAATATAGTTACGACGAAAGTTGGAAAAGGCGGTTAATAACTTTGGAATCGCTATTCAGCAGGTAGCATAAACTACACTATTCACGTTCTATTAGTGAACTAGCAAAAAACTATACAAACCATCATATCCGATCGCCACATCTTCATCATCTCCAAGACATTCTCGTGCTTGCGCGCACTAAGCGGCGAACCTACGATCCACGCATGTTCTTTGATCTCAGCGGCAGTGATCCTCAAAGCTGTGTCTTTAGTTAGCATCTTGCTTATCAAATGAATCGCAGCGTCACTGGCTGTGGGATGTGAGAATTCTGGATCCACTTCGCATATTAATTTGATCAATTTTTGCTCAACTGGTGCGTAAAAAGGGTATCTGCCGTATAGTAGCAAATACATGATCACACCCATCGCCCATACATCACATTGATGGCTGTACGTGCTTTTTGTTATTATTTCCGGCGCTGAAAAATTATCGAATAATTTGATTAATAAAAGTATCCAAATTTTCTACTTGAACCGGAGCCATTCTGTGGTCTAACTAAAAGCCATGTCAGAACTCTTTTTCCACACTGGAAAACTACACCAACGATCTCGCATTGAAGGAAGCTCAAGCAGAGAGGTCTCAAGATAATCACGACTTTATTTACCAGCCTCATACCTTTGAGAAACCCCTTCAAGAAAATGGACAAAGTGAGCTATAGGAGGAAGGTTTAGAGCTGATTGATGTTACAGCTATAGTCCACAAGGAGATTAAGGGCATTTACAACAGATCTTATAGGTTGCAGTGAAGAGAAATACTGAATGTCTGATCAACCCACACTCTAATCTCATCTAATCTACATACACCTTTCTGCTCAGCATAGGACACCTACAAAGATAGGTTAATGTTCCGCAGCGATCGTGAAGCATTTCATGATAGCCTCCTCGAATTATACCCAAACCAAAATCTGTTACTTTGATATACAACGGGTCGTTAGAATCTTCCGGATTCGGTGCCAATAGAATGTTTTCAAGCTTCAAATCGCGATGCACAATATCTGAAAAGAAATACACTATTCAAGTAACTAATTTTTTCTAATATATTATACCTATAGATACCGTTTTTGTGTAAATAATCGACGACATTAGCCAGCTGCGTGATTATTATTTTTGTATCAGTTTCCGAAAATAGTTTAGTTTTTCTAAACAACTTGCCCAATTCTCCTGTACATTTTTCAAGCACTAAATATATTCGGTTGTATGATTCGAGAACTTTGTGCAGGAGAATAATGTGCGGATGACGAACTACCTTCAAGATCTGAATTTCTTGACGAATTGCACTTATTTTCGATTGAATCTATAAAAGGATAGAGGTAGCTGCTATAGTTTATTAATAGAACATTTTTCCATCTAAATCAAATCTCCAAAAGTTATTTACGAGTGTTTTTGGAATAATTTTCATCGCCCATGACTTATTAGTTTTATCGTTAACACAAATTACTCTTCCAAAACTGCCTTGTCCGAGTACTTCCCCAAATTCATAACTTTCATGCAAAACGCTCGAGTTGCTAATATGAATATGTTGAACATCCTCTCTTACAGCCAATTTTGAAGCAGATTTCTTAAACAAGTACATATATATATTACTGGTGTAATATTTAACTACTTTAATTAGATACCTTGGTAAGTAACTCATCCGCGCATGAAAGAGCTATATCTGTATTTACCCCTGTATGAACAAGAATTAGTTCTTCACTTGGCATTTTGAACGTCCATTCTGTACTGTCAATTTTGAATAAACCGCCTATATACGACATCCTAACCTATCTAGAGAAAATTATCAGAGCTATTTCAATTATTTTCTGTAATAAATATTATTCTATCAGTTTATTTTATTACGTTTATAGTACTTCTCGTACTTATTTGTACGTAAATTACGAAAAAATAGAAAATTTTTATAAAATTTTTCAAAAATTATATGCGCTATTGAATAGTAGATGGCACTACAATTGACAGCAATGAATTTTTCTTCTTGGCTAGAATTGTGTACAATTATTTTCGACAATTTTCTTATCGTTAATCGGTTGTATATTTTTGACCTGTTTTTGACATTTTGACAATAGAGCTTTTAAAAATGAGTTTTGATGGAACTTTTAAGTAGATAACTATATACATATTTTCCCCTACAAAATGGAGCAAAAACCCAGCTTGGATATCGTC
>SMLS01060645.1:0-10641 GCA_004785975.1 Popillia japonica
ATGGTTATTATATAATACTCCAAAATTTCTTGAAACACCTCCCCAGTCTCTCGACATGAACCCCATAGAAAATCTATGGCATCATCTAGTACAACATATCAGGCAACATCACATTAGAAGCAAACGAGACGTGGAGAAGAGGGTCACAGAAGAGTGGTGCAAAATAGATCCGCTGTACCTATAATACCGCCAAATTAGTTGAGTCCGTGCCAAGACGATTGAGGACCGTTAGCGATGCCAAAGGTGGTGTTACAAAATATTTAAATTTTGCAATCACTTTGTATTTTGTATTTAAAATAGCTGTATGAATACTTTTGCGTTGCGTTTATAGTGCATGTTTATCCAATAAATAACATAACAATCACACTAAGTACATTTTATTTGTTTGTATGGCAGCTGAACATTTGAAATAGATGTACTTCTACGTGACATCTGTTAAATATTTCTACATATTAGCAGTAAACATAGTTTTATAAACACTTATTCCTTATTTGCATAGCTGTATGAATACTTTTGCTGCTCCCTGTAGATAGTAAACTGAGAAACGTTTACATTTTATAACAACATACCTAAATATTACATACTATTTAACAAATTTATTATACTTATAGTAGTTAGTAGTTAATAGTTATTATTATTAGATAAAAAAGGAATTTTACGATTAAATTCAACATGTACGTGTTTTCACAAACTTTGAATCGGAGTTAATTCAGCACCCGGGATTTTCATATTTATAAAGGTTCTTTTTACGCTGTGGTAGATCAAACGCATACATATGAGTCATAAATCGAAAGAAAGAAATATTTTGATGGGCGTGACAAACAACAGCTGGCTTTTTTGTAAAACCAATAAGGTGTCTGGACCGTTATATTGCGCGTGGGTAGATGGAAATAAAGGTCCAATATCGGGACGAAAAATATTACATTGAATGAACCATCAAGTTATCAATGCTTTTAGTAAGCTCTTTTATCAATAACAATTGTACTGTACGTAATAGTTGAAATCGCCTTCCAAACTCAATTATTTAAACATTTATTCACATAAATAATGATTACCTCAGTTTATGCCTATTATAACTAATAGCGTTTGCCATTCGGCAATTTAATGCGTACTAAAATTGCACTGAGTCAGTGCTGGCTGTTCCTATCGGCCGGCATATAATATTTTCCATTGGGAAAATAGTGCAGTTTTACGTAGGAGCGACGATGCGTCTACGTCACTATATTTGACGTAGAGTGCTAAAAACGACCTCTCGAAATGTACGGGTCCAGTTTTAGTGGAATGTGAAGTTATTACACATTATTCATATGTGCCCTAACCGAGTGCGGCACTAGGGCAGTGCTAGTGCAGAACTAGTTCTTCCAGAGGAAAACCCTATAATATCGTATTGTACAATAAAAGTTTTATTTTTTTTTTCACGTTGGCCCGTCATTTACAAATTTTTGAATAACTAGTTTGCTTGTTTTATTTCAGTTCCTTGGAATTGTCTGCTTGTAGCTGTCGCTCGTGGGTGGATGCATATACAGACGATATCACCTACATATATTGAATTTGCCATATTCTTTTGCCATACTTTCTTTATTTGCCCTTACTTGTCTAAATACGTTCTCTAAATCATTGTGAATTTTTCATGCGTTGTCGATCTGCAGCGTTTAGTTTATCGTGAATGTTGATTATACCATGTGAACCCATGCGAGTCACCGATGCCTAAAGTTAAAAATAAAGAGAGGTATAGCTAGTTTCTGCTTGTTAGAACAAGAAAGGCGTATACGCTATCGCACTAGCTATAGCTACTGTAGCATTGTACTGACGAAAGCATAGCTTGTTGCATATTCATCTTATACATCGATTTTCCATTTTGTTCATCACAGTCCAGTGATACATTAGATTCCCTATAGAACCGACAATCGAAGCCAAAATCCTATTTTATGCAGAGTGCAATTGGAATAGCAACAGACTATTGTCATCGCATATCAGCATGTGGGAGTCACTTAATACCGACCCGGTAGGGGTAGGGGTATTGCGTAGATCCTGATATATCAATCGATCGGTTGACGAAGTATACTCTGTATATCAATCAGTGCATTGCAATGCGGAAATCCATTAGGTTGATATCTTTATTCCAAGGACGGATAATACGTTAGCATCACACTATGGTATTCTGAAGAAAAATCGTATTGCATCAACTTTGCAAATCATTGTTCACTGCGACGGTTTAAGTCTCTTCTACCTACCAGCATTTTTACACTGTTCGAATCCGTTAAAATTATACAACAGTATGCCTACTAAATAAACGTGATTTCGCTAAACAGATTCCATAATTGGTAATAATTCTAGTTCCAGGGATATCGAGACTCATCTGGTCATGCTTTCCTGTATAGAATGCAAAGAATGCATTTTTAGGTGGCACAGTGATTCATTCTTTAAAGCGCAGATGTTTGTAATAATTTCATAAATTCGTAGTATTTTTCCAGGATATATTATTTTCGAATAAAGAAATATTTTCTTAAAACTGAGCTCTCAAAGGATAAAATTGTATATATTGACTTGGGAAGAATCCTCATTCGATGCAGGCAATACCAGCCCATTCCTTTTTGCAAATAAAATAACTGGAGAAACATACCTGCAATTTTTGCAGTTGAAACTGATGCCTGTCGTAGCTGCCTTGTTTTCTAATTTAAACAATCATGAACTACTACTGCTATACTATACAATAATAATACGATATGATTATACAATTAATATTCAACGGTGTTTGGACCAAGTGCCTTCAATAGTATGAATAGGAACAAGTTCTATGGAATGGCCGGCTAGGTCTCCTGATTTGACGACATTAGACTTTTTTTGCGAGGGTACTTATATACTTGAATTTTCTAATTGCCTTGGATATTATCAGATGGTCAGATTCGTCATTTTGAACATCTAGTGCAGGGGTCTCCAAACTTTGAAGCCTTAGGGCCATAATGATTTTTTCAGTATGTTCCAAGAGCCAGCACAGTTTTAATTTTTCTGTCCTGAACTATATTTCTAGACTAGTCGCAAAGTGCGCGACCTAAGCAGAATTACGCTTTTTTGACACTTCAATTACTACAATTACAGCTACCCGCTAGCAGGTAGCATTAGTTATAATTAAATATTTGGGAATAACCGCGTTGGTTCGAGAAAGTTCTGGTTCTGGCTAGTGTATTCCGATCGCTTCGAGTTGGTAGTACCTAATTCCATATAAAAAGATTAGCGGCGCAACCGCGAGTCAGTCTGTGTAGGAAAGACGAAGGAAGCGAAACTGTCTATTGTGAAATAAAGTAACACCCGTGCATCACAGTATTATTGTTTTTATGTGTGATTTATTAGTATGGAAAACTAGCGAAAAATAGACAGTGAATGCAGAACGTTCAAAGATCTATGAAACTTTCAATATTTTGTGATTGGGTCCAGTAATAAGGGGCTATGTTTAATTTGTAATGAAACCATAGCTGTTCTCCAAGAATTTAACACTAAACGATGAATCGAAACATCTTGAAAATTACTCTAAATATACAGGAAGGTTGCGGACGGAAAAATATGAAGCTTCGAAGCACGGACTGAAATCGCAGCGATCTTTGTTTACCAAAGCGAATACTGAACAAGAGTCTACAACTCGCGCCAGTTTCGTGTGACTCTCGAAATCGGAAAACGTGGAAACCTATTCACCGATGGAGATATGATAAAAGAATGCTTGAGTGCAGTAGCCGAAGAAATATGTCCCGAAAAAGCAAATTTATTTACAAGTGTCAGTTTGTTAGACATCTTGACTGGTTTTCTCTAGCCTTGCATGAATCAACGGATGTGTCAGATACTGCTCAGGTGTTGATTTCTATTCACGGAGTAGATAAAAGCTATTAAGTGTATTAAGAACTTCTTGATCGTGATAGCATTCACGGCACTACAACTGGGGCAGATAATTTTAAGGGAGGTGAAAATGCCATTAATAAAAAGAACCTTCTATGGAAAAACTCTACATCTATTACAACTGATGAAGGCAAAAATATAAAATAAAGCAGTGGTTGCACTTGTATCAAAGGCTGAAGAAAATGATGGTGGTTCAAAACCATTAGTCTTACATTGTATCATACATCAACGGTCCTTTTGCGGAAACTGTTTGGATATGTCTGAAGTTCTAAAACCAATCATGTCAGTTGTTAATTTCACCAGATCTAATGGCCTGAATCACCGACAATTCCGCGAGTTTATTGAAGAAACTTGGGAAAGTGACTTACCATATAATACTGCCGTACGCTGGCTTAGTTGCGGACAAGTCCTTAAGGGCTTTTTTGAACTCGCGCAGAGATCGAAGTTTTTTGAATGCGAAGCATCGCTCTTTTGCCGATTTAGTAAAAAGCAAATGACGAATGTGGAAGTTAGAACAGTATGTCCATTTGACAAATCATATGAACAAACTGAATTGGTAGGGAGAAAATCAGCTTCTCCCTGAGTTATACACCAATATCCTTCAGGCAGAAAAATAATACTATTTCAATCGCAATTACATAAAAAATGATTCACGCATTTTAAAACATGTGAAATATTCAGCCACACTACAGAGACTGAATTTTCCGTGGAATTTGCAGTCGAAACTTTGAGTGCTTTAGATTTAAATTTTATACTCGTTTCTCAGACTTTGATATCATTGTGAATGAAATTAAACTTTTTCAAAATCCTTTTGACTCTGACATTGAAACTCTCCGCTCCGGAAAGTCCTAATGGAAATTATTGATTTACAGTGCAACGATATGATTAAGAACAAATATCAAAATTCATCTTTGTTGAAATTTTATAAGAGTCTTCCACTGCTACAATTTGTTTGTATGCTCGTGAGTTGTTGTCTGTTTTTGGTAGTACTTACGTGCGTGAGAAAACATTTTCCACACAAAGAATGCTTACAGATGTAAATTAACCGATGAGCATCTTCAATCTGTTTTAATAATTGGTACAAGTAAAATTGATCCATAACTACATATATTGTCGATGGAAAATCACAATTACATAAATCTCATTTGTGTTTTTGTTGTTTTTTGTTTTAATAATAATAATAATAAGTTTTATTGCCCAACAGAAACAATTTCCATTAGCAGGACAATTCAGATAATACAAAAAATATAAAAAAAAAGAAATACAAACGAGCAGTAATAATCAAATGGGGAAAACAATATATAAAAAAGCATTACTTATTCTCAACATAAATCAGGAAACAGAAATATATAAGAATGATAATTTGAGCAGCAATATTATAAAGTTTTTCAGAACTTGTGAGTTAAACAAAATTGTTATACATATTAGCAGTTACGTTTCTAATTACGCCCAAGGAAGAGTGGTATATATCACAGTGCACGGAAATAAAGTTAAAATTTGTTTTACTGTGATTAGTAGGATGCATTTTAATCAGTTATTAGTTGCTGTTGTTAATATGCTTAAGCTTAGATACTTCAGTTAAGTTTTCTGCGTCATCATTTCTGTCGTTAAGTTTTTTCTTGCAAGTAAATAAAACCGAGTAATTATCATTCTGTGTTTTCTTCTTTAACTTTTATTACAGCAAAGTAGCAACAATATGACATTGGCTGTCGCGGGCCAGATTGATGACACTGGTGGGCCGGATTTGGGCCGCGGGTCGTAGTTTGGAGACCCCTGATCTAGTGCATTAAAAAATGTTTTTCGTTTTTTTTTGTTATTGGTTTTGTTGTTAATTTTTTTCTAGTTAATAAATTTATTTTTTCTTAATCTAGCTTTTTATTTTATTCGTTGAACTTGAACATTTCCTCACTCAATTTTTCCAAATGTAACAATAAATACTTTTATACCGTTGAGAATGAAAGAAAAAGTACTACGGAATTCAGTAATAAAAACCATATCAAACGAACATGACAATAAACTAATATAACCCCTAGCAGATTTTTCCCAAAGAATTAATATTAAGGAAGATAATGAATTTATTCCTAATCACTTTCCACGCTCTGTATATGTACGTATACAGATTAATATAATACAAAAATCTAAAAATAACGATAACAGAAAGTTGTCAATATTCCACACTTGCAAATTGGTTTTGTAAATAAAATGTTTCTTAAGAACCCACGGCAAGTAAGGAGCGCCGGTAAATTCTATCCATATGTGACAACAGCCATTTAAAAAAATTTAAACAAATTTTCTTTAAAATTACAACATAATCAATAAAACAATATTACAACACCAATAGCACGATATTGTCGAGATACGGATACTTTGAAATTTCAAAAAGTAGCAATAAAATTGAGCTTACATACATACAAACGTTTAAAGTTGTTTGTTTAGTCCTAGATTTTCTTACAATTTTAAATTAGAAAACTCGCATCAACGTAACAGTTGCTACTGTAAATTATTAATATTTTTTTAGTTAAAAAGATACCAGCCTTATTTGCCATTTATTTTAAGCAAAATTAAAATTTCTTTCATTCTGACTATTTTTTTAATCACCTTAGTGACGCGCTGGAAGAACTGAAATTGTGTTTTTCTGCATATGATAGTAACTATTCAATTGATATGGATAGCTTCCAAGATAAAATGAAGGAATGGATTGAGAAAGTATCTAACACAAACACTGTAACGGATACTGAAATGCAAAATATTACCCCTAATATGTATACTATATCAACTAAAAATAATTTCAACATATTAATTCATTATAAACTCTACTAGGGATTTAGAAAATAATACTGGAGATTTTCACTATGTTCATGACTCTCCTAAGGATCAACTGGAATCGACGATAATGAATTTTTCCATTGATATTCATGACTCTTGTATATCAGAACGTTTAACTCTAGAAACTCATGTACAAGAACTGCAACATCAAAGAAGTCAAATGAAGGACGAAATGACAAGGCTAAGATCTGAATTGAGCAGTTGCCATGAACAAAATGAAAGCTTACAGGGAAATTTAGATAAATTGTATAAAAAGCTCGTAAAGTGAGTACAAATTGTGTGCGCGGTTAATAATGAACTTTGGAATTTTTAATTTGCAGCGAGCAGAAATGTAACGAAAATTTTCTGTCGGAGAGGAAGAAACACGAAGAACTACAAGACGAGTTATCCAACACCACTAAACAAATAGTGAAAATGAAAAAAACTATTTCATCTATAGAGAAACAAAATAATCAATTAAACCAGCATGTGGATCACCTGCAGACAGAAGTATACTTTTTTCAAAATTCGCTTTCGTTATATTAGCAATTAGAACTTGTTTTATTTTGTTTTAATTTATATTTTCATTTATTTACTACTTAAAAGCTTTGTTTTTGGATAGAAAAAATGCCTTGAACAAAAAATTCAAGGAATGGAAAAAAAGACTAAAGAGACAAGCGCAAATATAAAAATTTTGGAATCTGAACTAGAATTAAGGAAACAAGAAGTGATATCACAACACGATCGCAACGTTATATTACTAAAACAAAACGAAGAGTTACAAGATGTTATTGAAGAGTGTAATATTGATATTGAGGTAGGTTGGTCTATCCGTACAAAATCAGTTTTGTGCGGTTGGAGCGATTTTTTATTGCTTTACTTCTTAATCCCAGTAATTATGATCTAACTGCAAAAAGAAATGTTTTTTTTTAGAAATTGAAAGTAGAAAAAGAAATGCTGGAGAAATTATTCACAGAGCAAATTGAAAAATCAGAAACTTTATCTTCGTTCAGCAGAGATTTTGTTGTATTAAGTAAGTACATAAATATGCAATATGCTGTTTATTTATGTTTTTGGTGAGAATCTCCACATAGGTACTACATGATATTTCAGTAATAATGTATGTATGTATAATTATAATATTACCAGTTTGTTAGTACCTATAGATCTTTTCTTTTGCGCAAAATATGTTTCACAAAATTTTATCATTATAATTAGAGCTGCTGAGAAAAACACTGGATGCTTTTGCAAGTTAAGCAATCGTTAAAGTTGTCAACTTTGACTTAAAAAAACAATTATTTATACAGGCTCATATTTACCTCCGTACCCGTTTGCTCCGGAGGAGATTGTAGTAAATTCTAGTGAGACGCAGATAATAATACGCACAGAATTCAGTTCGAACACTCCCAGCATGAATTCTTTGGCTGATATTATTTTTCAAATAGAATTTGATAAATTTTTGTATGCTAATAATTTTGTAAGTAGTTTGACCAATGGTAGCAACAAACAAAAACAAAAAAAGTGTGTGTAATTTGAAAAAAAAGTAATTTTCATTTCAATAAATTAAACTGCAAATCCTTATCACCATTAGTTACCCATTAAATACGTGAAAAAATAGATGTGAAACACCCTGTACGACACTCGTATTGTACGAGATAAGTTGAATTTTGTATGAATATCGATGGCAATTTGATTTGGAGGTATGGGGTCGTGAATGGGTGCGAGGACAACCTACATAAATTTTTCCGGCACACCGGCGCTAAACTGTTGGTCAGCTTTAAGTTTGCGCTACATTATAAATGGTTACTGATTATGTCAATCGTCGTTTTGATGTTAAAGAAATCCCTTTTGAATGCAACATCGCTACACTCTCAATCATACCCAACAACTTTATATAACTCAATGATGAAACAAGTTTAAGGTCAACTTTTTTTTAGTCGCGAGTAAATAATTTTTTGTTCTTGTGTCACAGATTATACAAAAAATACGTAATTTTATTGCAAACGACCTCTCTGCGTCCCTAATGATTCGGCAGCTGAAAATCTCTATAAATTCACGGTTACAGCTCAATATGATGATTTGAGTGTGCTTCTGAAATAAATCAACAAAATGGGGAGTGAAAATCGAAAAACTCAAAAACTACATCAACGTTTATTGCTTGCACATTTGTCGATCATGCGCTATTTGATTCCAAAATCCATCCAAAACTGGGGAAACAGTTTATATTAATTGCACAATAATACACTCAGTTATGAAGCTTATTCTTACTAAAGGCTAATATATAGTATATAAGGGCAAAATATAAAATTGGTCTAGAGGCAACGATATATTTCAATTTATAGATACATTGTTAAGTTACTGCACTACTACTTTGGGGTTTTTCTACCGAAAACGTTTCTTTTAAATTACAACGGTAAACACTAAAACAGCGTTTCATTAATATTACGGACATATTTTCTAGGCAAACGCCAATTCGGTAACATTACCAATGTTTCGGCAGTGTTTCATGTTTAGTGGATAGATTCAACCGTTAACTTCGAGAAAATTTGTGCAGGGCTTCCCTACCATTGTCACATTATTTACGTAGCGGAAGACCAATTTTTATAGCGAAAATATTTACTTGCCACAGTATGGTGAATTGCCATTTCAAACGTTTCGAGACTAAAGTCAGTTTTTCTAAATAAACTTCAACAGGAATTCGAATTATTGCTAATGCGTTATAAAAAAGTATTAAAGCAAGCCGAATTTATTTTGAGTAATAAGTAGTAATAGGAGTATTCAGTTTCTGTCTGTCTATATTATTTCCAAAAGTTTTTGCATAGGTACTGTATATTTTAATAAATATAATATAGCAGCGTATTAATATACAGATAAGAGAAATAGGAAATTATTACCAACAAAATAAATGGGACAAATAAACACTGTCGCAAAAATAGCAATCTATGGGTTACCGATGAAAGATACATACCAATTAATACATTACCGCCTTCTAACAATAAATGGCAGTTTGTTCGGCTATTACTCGCCAGCTTTGATGCAGAATTTTAGATAATAATATTGTTATTCTTTGTAGATAATTCGTCACAATCAAATGAAAACCAAGAAGAAGTCTGTGATCAAGCAAACTTAAATTTAAACATCAACGATGATAACGATCAATTTTATTATAATTTCCATAGGATATTACTTAATACAAGTAGTACTAGCAATCTCCGAGATGAATTGGCCCAAGTAAATAGTAAAACAATAAATATATGATAGACTTCTATATACATATATACATTTATTTTCAGGCAACAACGGGCAGTATCGATAATAATGAGAATAATAGCTCAAAACGTGATAATATAAAACTGCACATAGTTGAGATGGAAGAAAAATTAGAAAATCTTCAACGTGAACTTATACATCATGAGAACTGTGCGGCGATTATTTCCAGACAAAACGAAGAAATAGAATTTGCATCACGAGAAAATTCTAGTTATAGGGATCGATTAGAAAATTTGCAAGACTCGTACGATGATTTAAAAACGCAATTGTCATTAAATAATGACAAAGAATGCCTCCTCTTGGAAAAATGTAGAAGCCTTGAGGATGATTTGAAAAGTAACGTCAATTATGTAGCTGAAATTCAAATAAAACTCAATCAGTATACTGACTTGGAAAGTAAATATAAAGCCCTCAGTCAAAAAATTGAAGAGCTTGAAACAGATAATTCAATGAAATACGTTAAGATAGTCAACCTAACGGTAGAAATGGAAAAACTACGTCAAATTTTAGTGAAAACTGACCAACAAAACAAAGAGGAATTAGCCAAAAAAATTAAACAACTTGAGGAAGAACGAAAATTACATGAAGAAGAAAAGAACCAACTATTGGAGAAGATAAAAGTGTTAAATGAACAGAAAGTAATTTTACAAAATGAGAAAGCAGAATTATTTAAAAAAA
>SMLS01060646.1:0-14151 GCA_004785975.1 Popillia japonica
TTTATGACCGTACAAAGCAGCATCACAATTCTGTTCCAACTTAGATAGGGCCGTACAAGGATCAGTAATTGTACCGTCACAACAGTAACTATCCCAGAGCATGTACCGTTTGTACTGACATGCGCAATGTGCCTACTCCTCCTCTTTTGTTGATAAATGTATACGACTGCACAAAACTATCACAGATGGCGTCACCAGCAGTCACGAATTCGTTCCAACCCTTCATTAATTTTTGTAACGTACGCAAGTAGTACATAGTTAGCGCATGCGTAGAAAACGATCACGACCTAGTACTTGTATCGTACTGTGATCGGTGGTTGGAACAAACCTCCAGTAAACCAACATACGTATGTTATATCTCAATGAGGGATCAAACAGATTACATTGTAATATTACCCAGTTATATAACATAACTATGGATGTATACATTTTACATTCTCTAGTTGCTACATAACGAAGTTAATACAGATGTTCTGTAAATTTGCTCTCATAGTGTAACATGTCGTTTAATTCATATTATATCAGTAACGAAGTATTTGTGCCAGGTAATATCAGTGTACTATTTTATATATATCAAGTATTTCTATATTTATAAAAATACTAAAACGTCATATTTTAAAAAAGACTCATTTTGTTATTAAGAAATTTATTGTTTATCGTGGTAATAGTTGCTGCCAACTGTCATTCCGTTGTTTGACTCCGTTTCCACCTGTTTGTGTTTTGATTCCCGTCGACGTACTGTTAAAGCAGTAGAAGTGTTTGTGTTTAATAGAAAAGAAAAGGTAAAAGATGTTTCACTTATTAGAGTAAATTTAATTGAATTGATTCGAAACGTATGCGTTGCATATTAATTTTATATCATTTTACTTACGTCACCACAGCTGAAGTATTCTAACCTAAAAATTGTACTCCTCTAAATTACGTTTGTGCTTATACTTACCAAATTCAAGATTGAGGATAATTGAAAACGAAAATGTATCTTCAGGGTAATACTGCAGTTTAAGGCCTAAAATGTAGACCAATAGTATGCACGCGTTAATCTTGTCGTAACCATGGTAACCCCGCACAGAGTTGTCATATTTCTTTGATGCTGGTTAGATCTTATAGGTTATAATTATTATATTAGTATATTATAGTTATTTGTGTATTGATTGTGATATTATTACGTTATAATATTATATATTCCATTATATATTGGTGAGTTGTAAATTTGTGTATGTGTATTATATTCTACTAAATATTGAGTGATAATTTTTCATTCCAAAGAGCTACGAAAGAACATTTTATAGTGTTATGAATTTTTGAAGTATTTGCTTCCTCTTTTTAGACGACATGGACCTCTCTGATGTGTTATATTTAATTATGCCTAACGTGTTGTATTACTAGTGAGTTACGTGTCTCATGCATTATATTTAATTATATTTAACTTGTTATATTGTTAGGACCTATTAGTGAATTTTTACAAACTCTTTTATATCATTAAGCTGTGGCGTATTATTTGTGGCTGTATTGTGTTACATTTAATAATATTATATGTTTTCTTACACTATTGCATTTTATTATTAAAAATACAATCCATGCTGGTTATTTTATAAACTTTCCTCTATTAAAATCATTCATTTCAAAATGATATAACATATGGCAACGTTACAAGAATATCAATCTACGTTACTATGGTTACGAAGACATGTATACATTTTGCCTACATTTAGGCCTTAAACTGCAGTATTACCATCTTCAGTCCCACATGAACAATGCCGAGCTTATGGAAACAATTCAGTTAAAAACTATCGAGGACATAAAAACCTTTGACAATGAGTTGCGGAATGATAAAACAATTACGGAAATATTTGTAAGTATCAGTATAATCCTTAGATCATATATATTACATGGATACCGCTATAGCATTTAAGAACTCGGACGTTGTTGTTTTGACATGTACAACGTGCTTTTTTGAACCTATTTCTTTCTTCAGTATAAGTATCACCAATAGTACTATCCTCGTTGTATCCTCTAAAATCGCGCAAGCGTATCAATAGTCAACCGTACGCGATTTATTTGTTCGTTTCCGAAGTTTCCACTCCATTTGCTTTTATGGCTATGTTCAGTTATGTTTATTGTTTAATCGTTTGATTGACTATTGATTGTTTTTTAAAATTATGTACGCATCAGAATGCATTACGAGGCAAAGAAATGTAAAAATGAGGAAAACTCTAAAAGAATAAGAAAATACTTTACCTAATTAATATCGTTTCATAATAAATATATTTTTTATAGAATGTTTATATATGTATAATTCTGCATATATGCCATTTATTTTTAATATAAAATATATAAAACATTCATCCCAGTTTAGATTTATTTAAATGAACAAACAAAAACACACTTCTAACGTCTCCTGTTAGCATAAATTCGAAATTTGCGCCAGCGTGATTTCGAATTTCGCTCTTATATCGATCGCACTTACGACTTGAAGTTTGCACGTTTTGTTTCTCGGGGTAGAAAGTGTGTACGATAGATAGGGATACCCTAAAGTAAGTGTGAAATGGAAGAATAAAATGTGTCTGTGATATGTTAAAACATACTTTGAGCATCATATCGCTATCCATGTAATATATATGATCTAAGGTATAATCTAATATAGAAACCATTTTTGACTTTCTTTTTTTAGATGCATTTCATAAATACTATTGGGAGCCGTCACTCTAAAAGATTGTGTAAACAGGATATTTACTAACCAAAAGCAATAACATCAAAGAAAAAAAATTGAAACTAAGGTAAGTCAATGGCTACAGCTTAGTAAGCTAAGACCATGCTAAGACTGACTCGCGAACATCTCGCGAGAATAATAGTTCCCATGACAATTGAACAACAACATTAAAAAATTGATTTTATTTCAAATTTTATATCTGTAACGTTGAACTTCATTGTTATTTAATGTATTTTATTTTTTGCAGTTTCTTTCTTTTACTATTATTACAATGTGTGTAGCTCTGGCAAAAGCACTTATATTTTTTTATAATGAATGGTCTGTAAACTAGTGCGTAATTCTGAATAAATAACTTCATCTGCGTTTCACAATTTTTTTAACCTCTCCAATTTTATATTTGAATTGTAAAATTGCAAATGCTTTCGTTAACGTTGGTTTATATTCGGGGGTGACAGTCTACACAAAAAGTATGATGTTATGTATTTTCCCATCACTAATTTTTATTAAACTAAGGTTCTACTTGTTTTTAAATTACACTGATTATACAGAGGTATGAAAGAATAGGAAATTCATGCAATGTAACAAGACAAACTACTGGAAAATAGCAAACTGTAGCGTAAATAGGTAAGTAATACATAAAAAAATATAATACCCACCTAAAATTAAAGCAAGGAGATATGTATATTTAATATAATAAAATGATCATTACTATATCGTCGGTACACAAGAAAAACGACACATCTCAAAAATCCGACTTTTTAGATTAATAGCATAAAATGTTGCTGTTGAACAACATTTATGCTACACAACTGCTAACATTTTATGCTATTAAACTAAAAAGTCGGGTTTTTGAGATGTGTCATTTTTCTTGTGGACCGACGATATACAACTACATGATACATTTACATGAATGCAACATAACTTTTAATATATCATCTCTATAAATGTTATATTTCAGATATATTGTAAACAATGTATATGTTACATCTATGTTATAAGGTCCAAACCATGTAATATCTCTGAAATTGTAAGTTACATGTAGGTTACAAATCATATAGCATGCAGAGTTTAAAGATCGGCGGTTATATAACATTAATATATAATATACATAACTGTGTTTGCTGGGAAGTAGATCCCATGCGACCGTGTAATTTGAATCAGATGCCTCGAGTGCGTTTATAACTTGTTCTGCTTCGCCTTTCAAACAGCTCTGTGAAGTTGGCACCGCCACATGTGAATTTTTTGAAAAAAAATACGGCATTCGTTTGCCCATGTTTGCCCAGGGAAAAGTTTTGTGTGCCCACCCTCCAAAAATTTTTTATTTGAAAGAAATATTTTTTGGCGAAAAAAACAAAAATCGAAAAATCAACTTTTTTCAGGCTATTTCGTTTGCCCATGTTTGCCCAGGCGAAATTTTCGTTTGCCCACCCACCAAAAATTTTTTATTTGGGAAAAAATTTTTTGCCAAAAAACCAAAATCCAAAAACTGAACTTTTTTCGCTTTATATCGTTTGTCCATCTCTCAAATTTGGTTGCCCACCCTTTACTTTCATTGTAAGAATAATTAAAATATAATAAAATGGAAAAACATGGGATTATATGTTTATAACAAATGATGATTTTTAATGTTATAATCGCTATTTCGTCTGTCCATCTCTCGATTTCGATTGTCCAACCTCCACTTTTATTATTAAAATATTTAGACAATAATAAAATGAAAAAAACTATTCGCGATATACATACATATATAGGTGAATTTATGAGGGGGATTGTCCAACCTTTACTTTCATTGTAAGAATATTTACAGAATAATAAAATGGAAAAAACCCTATTTGCGATAATACGTGAATACATGGGACTATAAGATCATAAAAAATAATAATTTTTAATGCTATAATGGCTATTTCGTTTGTCCATCTCTCGAATTCGATTGCCCAACCTTCATTTACATTAGAATACAATTTAGGCAATAATAAAATGGGAAAACCCCTATTTACGATGTATAGGTAAATACATGAAACTATATGCTTATAACAATTGATGATTTTACATGTTTTAATGGCTGTTTCGTTTGTTCAAATCACTTCTTTGTCATTGATACAATATTTGACATAAACGATATATTCAAAGATTGTTGAGGGAATTTAAAGGGTGAACATCGAAATCGTGAGATGGACAAACGAAATGGTCATTATATTATTAAAAATCATCATTCGTTATAAACATAATACCGGTCGTTTTGAGAAATAGGATAAATAAAGCCATGAAGAGGTAAGGGGTATGAATATTCGCTAAGAAGTGGGGACGCGTATGAGTCTATGAACGGTGTACTCTACAATATTGGTGGGGACGTAGCTCCCTTCACCTCCTCCCGCTTTAAATATCCTATGACTCAAAACTACCGGTATATGGTCTCTCATATATTCACCTATACATCGCGAATGGGGTTTTTTCCATTCTATTATTGGCTAAATTTGATTCTAAAGTAAATGAAGAGCCATTTCAACATTAAAAATCATCATTTTTTATACACATATGTATAATTCCATGTATTCACCTATACATCGTCGTTAATAGGGTTTTTTCCATTTTATTATTGTCTAAATATTTTAATAATAAAAGTGGAGGTTGGACAATCTTGAACTTGAGAGATGGACAAACGAAATAGCGATTACAAGATGAAATATCATCATTTGTTATAAACATATAGTCCCACGTATTCACATTCTCATCGTGTATGTATATAGTTTTTTCCATTTCATTATTTTTTAATTATTCTTACAATGAAAGTAAAGAGTGGGCAATCAAATTTGAGAGATGGGCAAACGATATAGCGCGAAAAAAGTAATTTTTTTGATTTTTGGTTTTTCCGCCAAAAAATTTTTTTCCCAAATAAAGAATTTTTGGTGGGTGGGCAAGCGAAAATTTTTGCTGGGCAATCATGGACTAACGATGGGCAAACGATTTAGCTACAAAAATTTTCGAAGTTTTTACTAAAACAAAAAAATTTTTGGTAGGTGGGCAAACGAAAATTTTGCCTGGGCAAACGATATAGCGTGAAAAAAGTTGATTTTTCGATTTTTGATATTTTCGCCAAAAAATGTTTTTTTCAAATAAAAAATTTCTGGAGGGTGGGCAAAAAAATCTTTTCCGTGGGGAAACATGGGCAAACGAATGCCGTATTTTTTTTTCAAAGAAATCACATGTGGCGGTGCCAACTTCACAGAGGTCTTTCAAACATGATCTTAGATAATAGAATTTTTGAATTGGATTTAGTTGTTGATTTTCTGCAATCAATGATTTGAAAGCGTCAGAAAACATTAACCATTTATCATAAGAACCATCAAATACTGGTAATGTGATTTTAGGCAATTTTACGTTTAAATTCATTGGGCTATTTGTTAAACTTTCGATACTGACATTTGTTTCTGTTTTATTAGATATTGTTTTGATTTGCGATTCGGTAATTATTTTATTTCCGTTTGATGTAGGTAATATTGAAATATTTGTTTTCGAATTCTTCTCGATCATTGGACTGTCTGTCATCGATAGCTTGGATACTATCTTGCAATAAATTGTAATCATCTAAAATCGGTGTTGCTTTATCTAACCTTAACCTTAATTCAGGTTCTTTTTCACTAGTATACGTTTTCAAAAATGTTTCGAATCGAGTTAAATGTGCTTTTAAATTACTGCGTTTGCAAACTAACTCTGTTGACTGATCGGTATCTTACGACTTACGGTTGATGATGTATGTAAAGGCCTTATTTCCTCGTTGCGTTGGTTTATTGCTATCAATACGGTTCGAAGGACCAAAATGTTAATCACTGTGGATTACGAAATCTTAAATAACGTACAAACTGTCGGTTGTTTTACGAAATTATTAAACTAATAAATATTACATGTTCTTATGCTATGAAATGCTACTTCTCGAATGTTCTTTTATATCCGCGGTAGAAAAACCGTCACCGCGCATCGTTAATATTAAGCGCGAAAATTCAAAATTTAAATGAAACCTAAACAATTGATGAGACCGGGCTTTACTGGAAAAAGTTACCATCGCGAACCTTCATTTCTCGCTAAGAACGTTCCGCTCCAGGGTTAAAAGTTGCAAAAGATAGGCTAACTCTTTTGTTGGGGGTAAATGTTTCGGGAAGTTTGAAACTCAAACCAATGCTGGTGTATCATTCACAAACACCACGTGCATTAAAGGGCCTAAATAAGGATGCGTTGCCAGTTTATTGGCGATGGAAGAGAAAAGTCTGAGTAACATAAGCAGTTTTCACAGAGTGATACACAAATTATTTTTGCCCTACTGTGCTTCGCTTTTGTAAAGAACATGCCCTACCAACCAGAGCACTTCTTATTCTGAACAATGCCCCTGGACATCCTCAAAATCTTGCTGAAATAAGTCCACACATCGAACCTATAGGTACCTATACCTCCCATTATACGTAATTTTTGTTCATTTTACGCCAATTCGGTATACGCCGGTACTTTTAGGAACACAACGTGCAGTGTAAACCGAGGACTAACTGTACTAATAAAAAAGTGAATGATTGGATCTTCAGAATCTTTGTTTGGTTCTGGCGGTTTTTTTTTTCTAAATAATTTTGGAATACGCTAGCTACAGATACGTCTTTTTGATAAGGTCCCTGTCTAATAACTTTACGTTTTCCGTTGAAATTTGTAGTTGCAGAAGTAGTCGAAGATATGTGCTACTTAGGAACTCAGGGCAGGAGGCGGTAGCATCTCTAACCACTTCTGGAGACAATTGTTCATTAGTACTCCCAGTGGGATTTTCCTCAGCCTCTTCAGACTCATCATCCTCTTCTAAATTCGAAATAGTCCTAAAAGTAATAATAATAAGTAAAAGAAAAGTATAATTGCTTTATCGTATGTCATCTTGAGACTTCTTTCTGAATATCCCGATTAAGATCCAATATTGTAATTATCCGTGACAAACTTGCAATTATATTATTATATTGTTACGAATAGCGCCATCTAGCGGCCGAGCAATTAAAATGCATTTGCAGTGTACTGTATTTTATCTGGACGATTCGCGCGTATTCAACCTAACAGTGTGACAGCAGTTCGGCAATTTCTAGGTTTAACCGGTTATTTTCGTCGATTCATTCAAAACTATGCTACGAAAGCTAAGCCGTTAACGGAACTTTTGGTAAAGGACAGTACGTGGGAGTGGAATGCAAGGCATAGAGACTCGTTTGAATTTTTAAAACAGGAACTTATTAGTGACAATGTGTTAGCTATGTACTCTCCTAATGCTTATACGGAAGTTCATACTGACGCGAGTAACTTGGGACTCGGCGGTATCATGCTGCAAAAGGACGGCAACGGTCAAATGCGTCCAGTGATGTATGTTAGTCGGCAAACCACTGTCGATGAAAGGAAGTACCATTCGAACGAGTTAGAAACATTAAGTGTTGTTTGGGTCCTTGAGAAATTGCGAGTGTACTTAATTGGTATTAACTTTGTCATAGTTTCAATATGTACATATTGAAGAACATTATTATATTTATCTTAATATGTACATAGACATAAGTGATTATACACATACAAAAGTAATAAGAGAAAGGATGAATTTACTAAATCTTACAATCAAAATTACAAAAGTATATTGTATTACATTTATAAAGTCTCTCATAAAAATTTAAACATATTAGAATGATAGTTTCGTTGCTTCTATTGTCAATAGAAGTCATTTTTTGTCGGTAGTCATATTCCTTTGTTTTAAGGAAAATAATATTCTTGTTTTTAATAAAAAAAACTTAAAATTTGTCGAGAATATTATGACATTTTGGAATATGGGGCAAATCTTGTAGTTATCTTGAAATGTTTTCGAACTGACAATATTAGTTAATATCAATTTTTCATTCGCACGGTATTTCATTCCACACTTGTGGAAATAGTCAAACAGTTGGACACATAAACACAACATAAATTGGAATCACTTACATTCACACAGTTTTGTCATTTTATTTATGTCTTGATATTTATCTTCTGCTGTGGATATAAAACAGTATCATAATTCACAAGTGAAATACTTTTTTTTACTTTGAATATCAGAGCACCAAGTAAATAATACAATGCTTTTACCGCATCGGCTAGCTCTTGGTTATTTGTCCAAGCTTGGAATAAATTTAGGTCAACGTTTTCTTCATCATCGTCGTTCGCTGTTTTTTCTAATTCATTAATCGAATCACAATACTGCAGCAGATGATCTTCATCTCAAATTACACAGCTACCTGGTATACCTGTACATTTTAAAGCCTTTTTCTGGTGTACTGTTTGTACATTGAGCTAAACAATATGCAGGCATTTTGTTGCAAATGGCAACTAATAAAATAAAACTCACTTAATCAAATCACCACTAACAAAGCACAGACAGAAAGAAAGAAGCCAGTGAAAAGAAACACTCAAAATTAAGGTTATGTGTGTTAAGAGGATGTCAATACGAGGTAAATATAACCGCCATTTTGGGTCCAAAATGTACTTCTCTCTCTAACACAGGTGCCTTACGTATTGGCGGTACTTCTATCTACTATCTATTATAATAGTGACTTTAAAATTAATCAATGCATTACGCCATCTGTTGGCAACTTTGTTAACCGAAGTTTGGTATGGCGAGTCTGTGCGCATCTACAAAGATGTGTATCAGTTTTATTATGTAAAAGATAGATATGTAAAAGCAACGTGTCATATTTTATATTTTATCCACCTCGCCCAACACATGGTTCCTCAAAATCCCTGTAACAAATACACAACGGTTTACAGAAATGTCTTATTTACGTTACTGTCGGCAACTAATATGGCTACCACTCAATCGCACTCAATAAGCCTGTTCGTTTGAATTGCCAACTTTGGTAAGTTTTGTCAAAAATAACAAGTGTAGCAGATTTAGAAACAGCAAATAGATTACTTTCAGCGGATAAATCTGTTACACACTTGAAGCATGAGCAAGTATAGCTTGCTACTTCTGACATACAGTAATTTGCTGAATGCAAACGAACGAGTGTCGAAAACACCTGTCAGCAGCTAAATTTCTAACGAACACGGATACTGAGCACCATAGATAAAAAGATAAGAAGAATGAAATCTCCCTAATATTGAAACGAAACAGCTACAAGCCCGCCATCTACAGAAATATATTTCGTCCGGTAGAACTTTTTGCGCCATAATTCAAAATATACTTATTTAGTGTAATACAATAAAATATTGGAATACATTGTCCGGTTTCTGAAACGTCAAGCAGCAGTTATCTGCTCAGTATCTGGCGATTTAACAAAGACAGTTCTTGTTAAATTGTCAGATACCAAACAGATAACTGCTGTTTGACGTTTCAGAAACCGGGCAATATACGTACCTAAATATTAGTTTCTATGTAAACAAAGCTTTGTTTACATAGAAACCAATATTGTATGTGTCAAGTACCCAAACGTTTGTCTAAAAAATGAAAATTCACATCTAGCAATAACGGTTTATAAAACTGAGAAACTACAAAAAGTATAAAAATCAATTCCAACCTACAACGTCAACACTCAAGAGCAAATGGACATGAAATGAACGTGCCACGCCCAGTCTGTGGTGCCACGTGCTATGTAAACGCCACGCATAAGTATTCAAATCAAACGAACTAAGAATTTTACGTGCGCCCTCTTGCGAGAAACATATCATTTGGTAGAACTTGTCCGCCATGACAGTTTCATTTCGGGCTATTTCAGATTTCACCCCGTGCTGAGCACTTCCAACAACGCAAACGAACAGGCTTATTCTTTTCGTGTCCTGTCAAAATTAGACACTCGCGGCAAAATACAAAAATTTTAAATTTAAGAGGGAACTGTCAGGCACTGTCAGGTTGAATATGAGGTTAAAATTATTTGAATTTTCAAAGCTAATAAAAAGGCAAATTAGTCGTTCAATCGAAATAAAATTCATGGGTACGTGTTTGGCATATAATAAGGAGTATGAACATGTATTTTATATGATATTAGTTAGATGTTTATAACATTTGTTGTATTTCGCGCCATCCAATTTTGTTACTTTGAGGATCGTTTATTTAAAATTGAAGGAATAAATGGCATTTATATTAGGGTCTTCACATCAAGAAAACTTGTAAAAACGTTCATCTCAAAGCGTTAACCAAATAACGTGTAATAAACATAAATGATTAGATAGTGAATGATTACGTTCCTATTACCAAATATTATACTAGTATATTATAGGTACAAGACATAATCGGTATAAAGTCAAAATTAATTAGATATTAAATTTAAAAGAGAATAGAATACTATATAGTATGTACTACGTTAAAGTTTTAATAAAAATGATAAAATGTTTCGCGATACCTTTTATAAAGATTATTAGGTAAAGTATACATATTAATACGTTCTTGGGTCTATAATATACTCGTATGTATAAAACATTCAAGATGCTCTATATAATATGTGTTGACCAATGAATCGACTGCAAGTAATAGCTAACCTGAGAATATACATACCTATAATCAACTAAAAGTATGCACTTATCCTAAGAACGTCTGTACCTGGCAATTTAATCCTCTGATCTTTTTAAGAATGTATATTGCTCCTGGAATAAAGAAATCGATTGACCTTGATTATTTTGATCTGCATAATATATTCTTTTTCCCAGTGTTTTGACATACCTTTACTATAGCGTTCCAACCTTAATATTCAGGTAGAATCTTATGGACACCGATGAAATTGTTGCCACGACTAACTTAGGTTGGCAGCGATTAATGAATGAGAAGATATTTGAAATACTTTTTGGTTAAAATTTTATTGTGATTACATTTACGGAATAACAAGTTTTCATGGAATTTAACGGCAAACGCCTGTTAAATGCGATATATACGTATGCTTGATAAAACACACGTTCGTCTAATGGATCTTTAGAGGCACATCATTGTTTGATGGCATAAGCAAAGATTGTCGGTTAATATAGCTATCCTTATTTAATAGCGGCGTCGAATATTCAAGTGCGGAAAATACGTATGTCTGCAATACGCATTCATACGCATAAAAATTGATGACGTGCGTCTAAAGATCCATTAGACGAAAACTAGCCAAAATGTTAAACTAAAGAATGTTAGGAAAAGTAACCGTAATAACAAAGTGTTAGCTTCTGTTTAATCAACCGAACAAAGAACATTCAAAGAATGAGTTAAAAGGAAGAAATTGCAAGTTACAACAGCATAAGAAGAATGTAGCATATTGTTGAGGTACAAAATATTGTTACGTTTTAGGGTTTTTAAATAGTCTTCAGGCGATAATGTTTTCACATAAGTATTTATTTAAACTAATTTAACACTTAAGAATTACTTGGTAACGTAGAACACTAATTAAACTATTTATCTTAACTAACACAAATTTATATAAACGTTTCGTATTTATTTTCACATAGTTCGTTCTAATTACGCGCTAGTTCAAGACTGTCCCGCATACGGGATTGTCACCCTTATATACATAAAATATAACTTCTAGAATTCTCTACACTAAACTAGACTGTTCTAGAACGCCCTCTCTAGAATATCTCCGGAAAACACGCGAACCATCCATATATCATAATTACAGTGCACTGCATAATCCATTTTAAACTGCGCTGTCACTAGATGGCGCCATTCGTAACACTGCCCCCTCCTTAGGACTGTTCCGTCCCGGAACAGCGCCGCTCACCGGCTTCATGGAGATAACGGCACTCTGGTCCCTTTTTGCATTCCGATTTCTCAAAGAAATAGCAGGGCACGGTCTTTCTCGTCATTCCTGTTCTTCGGGGATTGTAACAGCAAACCACGATTTGGATTCCAGTATGTCGAAACAATTCTTCGATCATACTTCTCACGATTCTCCAATCCAATCCATCCAATCCGCATCCTAGCTTTGGTATGCTCAGTCTGTTGAGGCCTTCTTCTAGCAGGTATTCCCTAAGACTTTCCAGAGCGTCCCACATCGTGCGGTAAGATGGTTTTCCAGAACTTGACTCTTTGGTCACCAAATAAAATAAGGGCCGGTTTTGAACAGTTTGGTATAGGACTTTTCCAATTTGTGGTTGCTGTTTCTTCAGACTCTCGGTCCCGCCAAACTTTTGCCGGAAAACGTTGGCAATTCCTTTCTGCATCTTAAGGTCTTTGGCAACGCAGTGTGCCAAGGCGTGGTTTCCGGGGGCCAGAAATAGGTCTTGCTGGATTTCGGTCGTGACAGCATGACGAACCTTGCGTCCTTGTCCGTAGTTGGCCATGAATTCGTCGTAAGTAACCTCGGCACTTGGAACGTTACAAACCCGGACATTCTGTTCGTTGTTTTCCTCATGGTTGTTTCCGAGGAATGGGGCTAGTCGGTTGAAGTGGACCACTCTTGGTTTACCGCTCGGTTTCCGTCTGATGCGATAGATTACATCGTTAATCCTCTTGAGTACCTCGTAGGGTCCTTCCCATGATCGCTGTAGTTTAGGGGAATATCCACGACGGCGCTTGGGATTATACAACCACACAAGATCTCCTCGTTGGTATGAGTTTTCGTCCGCTTTAATGTCATAACGCTCCTTCATTCGGTCACTTGCCTCATGGATGTTGGTTCTTACGGTGCTGTGGATCTCATCCATTCGCTTCCTGAGGTTGGACACGTAGTCTTCTCCAACTACTTCTTCATCGGGCTTGAAACCAAACTTCAAGTCGCATGGTAGTCGTAGTTCTCTACCAAAAATTACGTTGGCCGGGCTTTGACTTGTCGTTTCATGAACTGATGCTCTATATGCCAGAAGAAATAGAGGAAGTTGTTGATCCCAATCACGTTGGTGGTCGGCGACAGTTTTTGACAAATATTTTATAACTGTTCGATTCATGCGTTCCACCATGCCATCAGACTGTGGGTGCAAAGCAGTGGTTCTGGTTTTATGGATTCCCAATATTTTGCAGAGATCTTGGAAAACTGCTGACTCGAAATTGCGTCCTTGGTCGGAATGTAACTCGAGTGGCACACCAAAACGGCAGACTAATTCTTTGACCAGCACTTCTGCCACTGTAGTAGCTTCCTGGTTGGGTAATGCGTACGCTTCCACCCATTTACTGAAATAATCCATTGCTACTAAAATAAATTTATTTCCACTATCTGTCGTAGGAAATGGACCAGCGATGTCGATTGCAATCCTTTCGAATGGAGTACCCACGTTATATTGCTTCATCGGGGCTATTCTTCGCTTATGAGGTCCGTTGGCGGTGGCACAGGTTACGCACTTCCTACACCAATCTTTGACATCTTCTTTGCAATTTATCCAATAGAAGCGCTCTCTGACCTTTTCCAAAGTCTTTCGGATTCCCAAGTGCCCTCCCGACGTGCCATCATGTAATAGTTCTAATATTTCACAAATTCTTTCCTTCGGGACAATCACTTGTAATTTTCTGTTCG
>SMLS01060647.1:0-25981 GCA_004785975.1 Popillia japonica
GATACATACATTTTCAAGAAATAATTTCAATTCTCCTACCTGATCCACACAATTGCCCCCGGTGTTTTAAATACTAATACCCCAATAAATCACATACCAATAGAAACCGATGCCGGCCGAACGCTTGCTTGGCCTGATGGTGAGCAGTTTTGATAAACACTGCGCTGCAGTGCTCCGCAACCTTTTCTCACCTACGACACACCAAAATTCTTCAGCGTTTTCCGCGGCACACAAAAAGCTAAGATATATAGGTATTAAATTGATAGAGAATTTTTAGCTTTTTATTTGAAATGTATATACATACGTATAACTATAACATATTTATTTTTACGCAATATTAATAATTATTATAAATTCTTGATCACCTATGTTTCTTCCGCTAACCCTTCAAATTATTTGTATCTAATAATGATAGAATTCGTTGTTTTTAATCTTCCATTGAAGCGAACGCTTGGGTTTGGTGGAGTGAGCATTTTGATAATAAAAATCTTTGTACGGTTTGATTTTATGTATTTTCTTAAAATTACTATTAAAGACTCTGAATTATTATTAAATCAGAAGCTAACTAAATTAATGTGCTACCTGCGCTTGCTTCAATGAACACAAAAGTTTATATTCGGCTCGATTTTTGACAGCGCAACCCGAAGTTCTTGGTCAAGACCTTTTAAGCATGACCGCTTATCATTTTTGATTAATACAAGCGTTGAAAAACTTTGCTCAGATAAATATGTCGTCGAAAATGGAAGTAGTGTTAAGATTGCTTTGTCGGAAATGCGAGGATATTCTTTTTTAACGTAAATCCAGAAAGAATCTAATGGAACTTCGGAGAAGCGAAGTTTTAGAGTCATGTCATTACGTAAATTTGTAAATTCCTCTCGAATTTGCAGAGGCAGTGCTTTCGTAGAAATTATTGCATTGGTTGCAAAAGGATTTCGAATACAATCGTATTGTTCCGTATTAGTGGAATAAAAATTCTGATCAAATTTCTGCTGAAGCATACTTAAATGTTGTTGGGCCAAATCCACAATTAATTGTTTGTTTTCAATTGTACTATGGTTGGTCCTTTGGTACATTTCCAAACATCCTCTTTGCAACTCTTTCTGCTAAAGTTCGAGTTTTTGTTTCAATCCTTGTAATTTGTCGGAGCTCGACAATATATTCTCATGTGGACCTTGCATTTTTTTATTAAGTTCATTCAAATGCTCGAATATATCAGCCATGTATGCAAGTTTGGCTATCCAGTAATCATCATCGAGGTGCCGATATAGTTCGGGCATATTTTGATTTAAAAGGAACTCACGCACCTCGTGACGAAGCTGAAACAATCTAGCCAAAACTTTGCCTCGGGATAGCCAACGAATTTCAGTATAAATAAGGATTCATATTCGGCTCCCATTTCTGTACAAAGTATTCCAAAGATTCGCGAGTTTAGGGCTTTTGATTAAATTATGTTTACTATTTTAATGCATTCATTCATCGTGTTCAAAAGTTCCTCCGGCAAATTTTTGACCATCAGTGCTTCTCGATGTATGCAGCAGTGTGTAAATCGTAACGTCGGATTTTTTTGTTTTACACAAGCGACAAAACCCTTCTTACTACCCGCCTCAACCGCAGCGCCATCCGTGCAAACAGCAATGCAATTGCTCCATTGAATATTACATATTTTGAAGAAATCATCGGTCATTTGAAAAATGTCTTCACCGGTAGTTCGCTCTGGAACCTCCTTTCAAAATAAATAATGTCAATGTTAATAATGTGTGTAATAAAGTCCTCGTCAACGAAACGTACAATAGCTATCAGCTCTGCTTTATTTTTAATATCGGTTGTTTCATCGATCTGAAGCGCAAATTTTTCAGCCAATAACAGTTTTCTAATCAGAATTCCTAATATATCGCTTGACATATCGTGAATACGTCTTTTAACAGTATCGGCAGACAACGAAACTTTATTCACTTTCTTAACTTCATTGGGCCCAAGCATAAGTCGAACAATTTGCATGCATGCTGGTTTAATAAGTGTTTCGCCGATAGTATGTGGATTCTTTTGACGTGCAATTAATTTTGCAACATGGTAGCTAGCTTCTAAGGCCTTTTCAGAAACTATAACGGCCAATTTCATAAATATCTTCTGTTTTTTATTTTGTTCTAAGCACCTCTTAAAATACTGTCTGTCTTCGTTGGCGTGGCTGTGATGGTTTGAATGTAGATCGCGTTTTAATTTACTGGGTACCATTGACTCGTTTGATAGCTGTTTGCTGCAAATGATGCACTGTGGCGTTGGAGCTGTTTCGTCACCACACCACGAGAATCCATATTTAATATAGTCTTCGTCGTACTTTTTTTTCACTATTTTTTTTGGTTTTTTTGTAACACTTGTGCTGGGTTCTTCATTCGGATCCTTTCCACGTAAAAATTTATCCATATTTAACCCTTTCGGTCATACTGTACTACACGTAGTACATCGGCATTTAATTTTTTTTCTACTAAACGCCGATACCGATACCTGATGTCGATATTTGGTGTCCAGCAACCTACAATACCTTTCTTACATCTAAGCTAATAGTTAGTTTCGCCAGATATGGTTTGGAAGTCAAATAAAAGATTTGACAGTTTTCTATTTCTGAGATTTGAGGTTATAATAGACATAATTGACTTCTCGATTGTTTTACAATTGTAACACGTGGCCTACAGTAGTGCAATTTTTTTACGAAGTGCTTTAGTATTTTTAGAATCCCGGAACGAATTTTTCGTGGACTTTTAGTTTATAGTGTGTCTTTACTGTGTGGTTCAACTTTGTGCTACAGGTAGTACACTGTGATTCAATGGATAATATTTTGGTAAAAAATATTACCCAACTTTTTCCAGTTTTTCTGCGTTTTTCAAGTTTCCGACGGCAATACATATTGGAAATGAGTAGCCGACGTGGCCTGACTAATAGAGAATTGTTCGAATTGATGGAGGAAGGGTTATCGGATATTGAATACCTCAGCGAAGAGGATAATTTTGGTTGGGAAAGTGATGCCATCTCAACGCCAGGAGGTACTTGCTAAGTCTGTTTCTACGCTTAGTGACTCATATATATTTTAATTGACAGAAATACAAGACAATATTGATATGGATGAAAACGCTGCAGCTGCACTCGCCGAAGAACGTGAAGATGTATCCACCATATCGGACTCATCGGAAAGTGAAGCTGAAGATAAATCTGGTGCCAGTACATGTGCAACAAGAAATAAAACCTATCCTCGACGTGCTGGGATTGAAAAATTTATGCAAGACAATGATCTAACGCCCAAGAATGACATTACTTGGAGAAAAAATGTAACTTACCAGACTCCACATGTAGAGTGGTACCAAAAAAGGAATGAACATCTTGACCAAATTGAGTCGCCGTTAGTAATATTTTCAAGATATTTTACAAACCAAATGTTTGATGATATGTCAATGTATACAAATATGTATCATATACAAAATAACACAAGATTCGAGACGACAGACTCTCAAGAAATAAAAACGTTTGTGGGAATCCATATTATAATGGGAAACCTACATTATCCTAGAACGCGTCTTTATTGGAATTCAAAGCTCTTCATACCCATCATATCCGAAAATATGACATTCAACAGGTTTTCCAAATTGAGGACTCACATTCATTTCGTGGATCCGAACCAAGTTAATAACCAAGACCGATTTTGGAAAGTTCGGCCCTTATTTGATGCACTGAAGAAGAGATGTTCAAAACTAGAATTAGAAACTAATCTCTCAGTAGATGAGCAGATAATTCCTTTCAAAGGTCAGCTAAATGTAAAGCAGTACGTAAAAGGAAAACCGTGTCCTTGGGGAATCAAACTCTTCGCACTATGCGGTGCGAGTGGCATGCTATACGATTTCATACTCTATCAGGGTGCAACCACCGAATTAGACCCTATTTACACAGGGGTTTTTGGGCAAAGCGCTGCGATTGTTGCAACATTGGCAAACAGAATTACAGAGCCCAATCATCAACTCTATTTTGATAATTATTTTTCGAATTATCAGTTGCTACAATGGCTCCAAAATAACTATATCTATGCCACGGGCACAATCAGACCTGATAGATTTAGGAAACCCCCATTTTCAACTGAAAATGAATTGAAAAAGAAAGGGAGAGGATCTTGTGAAGAATTTATCAGCGGAGATGGTCAAGTTCTACTAACTCGCTGGTATGACAATAAAGTTGTAAATATGGGTTCAAACTTCCAATCAATCGGAGAACAAGATACATGTCAACGATATGACAAAAAAAAATAAAAACTACATTGATATATCACGTCCAGAATGTGTCCGTCAATATAATAAAAGTATGGGAGGCGTAGATAAGTTGGATTTCTTAGTATCAATTTACAGAACTAAGATAAGATCCAAAAAGTGGACGCTAAGAATGTTTAATCACGCTATTGATTTAGCATGCACTAATGCTTGGGCAGAATACAGAGAACAGGCAGAACGGGCAGATATTCTCAAAAGGGACATTATGGATCTCTTACACTTCAGGTTTTATGTGGCCGAAGGATTGATTGTAAGTGGGACAACAACGATAAAAAAACGTGGTAGACCGTGTTCTAGTCCGGATTCTTCTCCATGCAGCTCAAGATCAACCTCAGTAACACGTACACCGACTATCAACAGACGTAGAGTGGAAAGACAACCTATTGCGGAAGTCAGGCTAGACGGAGTTGGGCACCTTCCTGAGTTTGACGATAAACCAAGTCACTCTCAAACTCGTTGCAAACTTCCAAATTGCAAAGGAAAAACACACATATTTTGCGGTAAATGCAGAGTGCATTTGTGTATACGAAATCAACAAAATTGTTTTTTATTGTACCACACATAAATGGTGTAGTAAAATAAAAAACAATTGAAACAAGATTAAATAAATGTTTATATTGAATGTTGTGTTATTCCCTAGCCTAAACTGTGTATCATAGAAAACTTTGTTACCTTCGAGTCACAGTGTACTACACGTAGTACATCTCATATCTCGAGAACTAAGGCATATATCAATTTTTGATAAGAGCCAAAAAAATTTTTAAAAAATCCATTCTATTTATGTACCAAATTTCAAAATTTTTGAGTGGCAGGAAATAATTCGTGACCGAAAGGGTTAAAGGGGTTAAAACAAAATATGTATCACACGAAGAAGGCTAACCACACACAATTCAACAACACAATTAATAGTAATTATTGTAAGCACACGACAGTAATGGCGGACGAGTGAACGTGAACTGAGCCGCTTCGTCCGTCACTAGTGCAAATGCGTTATAACGCAAGCGCACGGGCATGAGTCTTCAGCGATGCGCATAAGGGTCATTTTTTCTTTGTTTATGACTAATTTGGTGCGGTCATGGTGTGTACAAAGCACACTGCGCAGTTTTCAACAATTGGCACCAGGCGCTGGAGGAACATTGAAAAATTATATAATAATAATTTTTATTATTCTATACTAAAACTCAAATACATTGTATGTGACCTCGGCACACCTGTATCCAGTTCACGGCACACCGGTGTGCCACGGAACACCGGTTGCGGAGCACTGCTATAGACGACGACATTAATTCTGTCGGAAGGTGTACAGCAGCTACTTACTTTCAATAATACTCTAGATTTTCTAACATACTAAACATTTCCAAAACGGTATAGTTATATTTTTTAGACATACAAAGCATATAAGAATAACTTGCCTTTTCATTTAGTCTGCGTCATCGAAATGCATAATTAAATATGTTGCGCTCCAGTTCAATTTTGACAACTTTAATGTGTTACATTTTTTGGGACACCTTTTATACTCTTTAAACTAATTTCAGTGCTTCGAACAGACGTAGGTACGTCACAAAAAGAGGTAAAAAATAAAAGTATAGATTTTGTTTTATTAACATTTGCACTAACAGGAAAAGTTTGATATTAAACAGTTTTAAAAAGAATATTTGGCAAGTGTCCAATGTTACTGTCGATGCATTGTTGTAGCCGATTTCTGAAGTGCAAATGGACTCTCTCCACCATAGCAATCGCCTTGGAAAATTCTCACTGAAAACATACATTGAGTTTTGTGATGTGTGGGGCAATCGCCCCATTTTGCTGAAAACACACTTCGCCAATATTTTCAAGAGCTGGCAGAAAGAAATTACCCATCATGACCACATACTCCTCCGAATTTACGGTTACCGTGTGATTGTCTTATATATGGCCCAATAGTCCCTACACTTGATACCGCAGCCCAAACTGTGATCCGATCCGAATGAAGAAGCCTTTCATGACCTTCTCTGGGATTGATACCGCTCCAATAACGCATATTTTGTTTGTTAACACAACTTGAGATATGAAAATGTGCCTCATCACTGAACCACACAACTGCGTCAGCAGGCAAATTCTGAAGGTGTGTGATTGGAAGGATTGTGATCTTTATAAAGTATAAGATAGGTTCCGTGTTATACCAAGTGCATACCTGTGAGCGATCGATGACTAAAGTTAAAAACAAAAAATTGCATAGCTAGTTTTTGTTTGTTGGAACAATAAAAGCGTCTCCTACTGTACCATTGTATTGGCAGAAATTGCTTGAATCTGATTGACATTTCAAATCTTCATTACAGATGCTATAATTAAGCGCGCATTGTTCGATTTATTTATGGACATACTGATGTATATCGCTGTTCAATGTTGTACACATATGTACATCAATTGAAGATCTTGGTACAAAAAACAAATATTAGTCCTGTCAGCTTTCAGTAATTTAATGTTATATCCTCCATATTGTGCTGTAGATAGTAAACTGAAACATTGAAATTGGTGAATGCTTTTGATAACACATGGTAGCTAAAGTCTTGGGTTTAATATATATCACACAAAGCATAATAATAATATTGAGAAATACTGAATGGCAGCACTGGGTGTCTTCTTTCTTATATACCTATCTAATGTTTTGTGTTTAATTCAAAACAATGATCTTTTGAAGTATTTATTGAATATAAAAATAAGTATATACATAAGTAAAACATGTTTATATTTTTTAAGTTGTATATGATATTAGTTATTCTAATGATTTTTACTACTACACTTTACAATTTACACAATCAATATAATAATGTAGATTTCGGCAACCATTTGAGTATTACTTGTTTGAACATTACTCTTCTTATTAGAAACATCGACGCAGTTACGGTAAATTTGTGGATAAAAAAAGAAGAACGATGTTGTAGGCTAACGTAAAATTTCTTTGATACTTCTTGATATGAGGGGTTGGTTTCAATGACATTGAATAAGTAGTCTTGCTTCAATATCAAATAATTCACTTTGATGTCTGGCTATGTAAGAAATGTTTCAGCATGAAGTAGATGTACAGATTTACTCCATCTAGTGGTAATTTAACTAATTGTTGTATCAATGCTCAGTATCATGTTTCATTTGTAATTGATACCAGTGTACGTGAACCTGTATTAAATGTCAACGCGCTTAATCGTAACCCCTAACACGTCTACATACATACAAAATACACAATATGTATAGATTGTGTTGTATATAATTAAATGTTATTAGTACGACCTTTCAACAATCGGTGTATATTGAATTCTCAATTAATTATTTCGCAGCATAATGGAAGTTCCTGAACAATGTGAATACGTTTTAGTACAACCGGATGATTAAGACGCCCCCTACAAGGTCGTACCAACGCTTCTTGTTGTTCGTAACGCGGCAATCTCTACGTCAGAGGAGGAATTACTCGCTCTATACGGAATTGAATATCATCTCCAGAGATTTATCATAGATGTTTTAAAGCTAAAGTCTATATCACTACACGGATAATGCGTGTTATGCGATATGCGAGAAGGTGTGAAATTCTAAATCCTCCAGCTTAATTTAATTTATTACGCCTCAGTTGCTAATTTTAGCTACAGTAATAGCAAAAGCATTAAGCGAAAACCTATAACAAACGGTTTAACGTTTAATAAAGGTTTTAGTTGCTCTCTGTTTATGACATTCAGTTTTTTCAAAGAAATATTAAATTAAACTTTTTAGTTTAGAACTGCAATTGAATTTTTTGTTGTTCGCTTTTAGGCGGGACATTTGAAGTTCATGTTATATTGTATGCTAAAAATATTTTGCGTTCACCCTTTGTTTACATCAACATGTTTATGACTGTTTTCACTTATATATGTATAGATTTTGAGTGTTAGTGACTTTGTTAGTTTGATTCAAAATTGTTTTTGTATTTATTTTGCACTAGCGCTGAGCTCTGTGATTGTCAAAGACTAAAAAGACGTTAAACAACTTTTTTTTTATTTAATTGGTGACTTCTTCCTTTGACTATACTTGCCTTTTGTACCACTTATGTTTTACTATTATATTTTTTATACTTTGTATGAGTATTTCAAAAAGTCAATACTGAAATCTCAAAAGAGCTTTATATTTTCCGGTACGTCGCATCAATTTGAGACAGCTTTCATTAATTGGAATAACAAGCAAAATTTTCCTTTTACTTGCAAAGTAAATATGAAAACAGTAAGTTGTGTTAAGGTATGTATATTGAAAAGGCAAACGAAAATATTGATTTTTTACGAATATGCAATATGCTGTATTGACGTAGTCAATGTCCCCTAACTTGATATTTGAAGTTGTAAAGCATTCCTTGTTTTAATTTCATCTTTATGTTCTCCGAATGTTTGAGAAATTTCAATAAAGGCAGACAGTTTCTATTCAGTTGCAAATATCTTTAAACCATTAAATAAACTCAATATACTTTTATATATCTAGTTATACAGAAGTTGAAGTTTATAATCTGAATATTGATAGTTATAGCTCCTAATAAGAGCCTATAGCTTACCTAACGTTGTAATGTATGTATGTACGTAAGTACATAGAAAATGCTAGCACAAATTAAAGGATGCAGACATTAGATCTTATCGGATTATCTGAAGAATATTAAGAAAATGAAAAATACATAATCAACTTTCATAGCTAGAACAATAAAACTAAGTGGAAATAGCAGTAATACGGTATATCCTAAGCTTTATTTTACAATATTTATGGACCAAACCTAAATATGTAGACATCAGAAAATTTCTAATAACATCAATCGGTTTCTATTAGATTCTGCGGAATGAGCACTTCACTTGCTTTAGCATTTATGTTAGCGGGCTAATTCGTTATCGTTAAAGTAACACCTAGATACTTAGGGTATTTGGGTTTATTTAGGATATTTGTGATTCAGGGTGATATCTCCTAGTTGTACTTCCACTGCCGACCATTTTATTATTAATGTCGATGTCTCAGTTTTAGACGGGTTTGGTAATAGTCTCCATTTCTTAAAGTATCTGTGTAGTATAGCTAGGTCATTATTCAGGATAGTTTCTGCTGCATTCAGAGATCTATGTCAAGTAGCCAACGTTATGTCGTCAGCGTAGCAAAATTTTCTCCCTTGTGTGGTCGGAAAATCTGACATATAAGTATGTATAGGCTGAACAAAAGGGGAATTAAGAATGGCCGTTGGAGTGGACCGGTATTAATAATCTTGGTATCGCTAATTTTCTTGCCAGGAACCACCTTGAAACATCTATTGCTCAGCATGTTCTGTGTTAGCCGAGCTGTTTTTTGTACGGTATGGTTCGCATTAATTTATAGAACAACCTCACTCTTGATTAATATGTTACATTTATTTATTTAATATTATGTAGAAAACTTTGCAGCTTTGAAAGGCATCTAACTTACTTGAACTCATACAATATTAGTCCTCTTGATGCCGTCAACAAAATTTCCAATCTGTTCAAGAGTTTGTATTCTAGCTTTGATTGACTTAATACCCTAGAAGGAGAATAAGCACACTCTTCTTTATTTTCCTTGTGCGTCGTCTGCATATAAGTATACGATTTGTGCAGTGTATGAACGTTTTCAATGGATAATGAGCAATTAATATAACTCGAACTAATCTTAACGAACCCCTGTTCAAAGAGACTGGTTTGCAGAATTGTTTTTCACTTGGGATTAATTCAATATTTTTTACAATTTTGTTGAAATGTTGTACCGGCGAATTCTCTCCAGTATAGGCAAAACTTGGGGCTGCAAACCAAGTATACTGTGATGATAAGCTGCAACGGTTGGCATGTGTGTTCATTACTGGCGACATGAGAACATGTCCAACCGCTGCCTTGGAGGTCATTTTAGATTTCACGTTTCTACATATAGTAGCGGAGGCAGTTTCCCATAGGGCATTGTACCGACTGTCCAGAGTGGGATCTGGTCGTCTGGTCTGGGATCCCATGCCAGAGACCTGAGTCGTCTCTGGCGGGGTTCTCGATACTTTTCAGTCTATCGCAGAACGAAATGGCTAGGAAATATAGATTCGAAAAGAACTTTCTTACGTAAGTAAGCAACATGGGGGAATGGGAAGGAGAACGATGCACCTACTCCCTAAAGACAAAACCCATTAAATGGTCTATGGATGATTCCAAAACTAATAAATGCTATCGGCAGATGTGCTCAACTGAATCTTGACAGGACACCTACAAAGGAGAAGTCAAGTACAAGGGATATAAACTCAGAGCAACCCTCTGGAAGAATCCAAGGTATTCCTTGTGAACTTCAATAAGCAAAGAATAAGGACTTTGCTAGAACTAAGTAAGAATAAACTACGTGTACTTGTGGGTTTTCTCTCAGGGCACTGCCACCTTGGGGAATACATGACAAGGATAGGTTTGAAACACAACAACGACTGCAGGTTTTGCGAGGCGGAAGACGAAAATCCGGAATACCTGTTATCGAACTGCATGGCTATTGCAGCAATGCGTGCCAGTTAATTTGGTAAGTATGTCCTTAAAACCATCACAGCTATTGTAGTTTATTAAAACCCTTAACCACAAACGGGAGTCAGGTTGACTCCGCGAGCGTAAAAGGCGGCAAATCTTGCAGTGATCTGATAGCTTTTTTACTTCTGTCGGATGTCTATCTTCAAATCTAACTGTAGTCAGTGTGCTGTACAGGTTGGAATATTTAGTATTCACGTTTACATATGTGGTCAACGTCAATTTGAAGTTGTTGGTACCAAGCCCGGAGTTATGATTTTCAAATCACCAGCGAACGCATTTATTTCTTCTCAAGCACAAAAGACAACATAAAGGCAAGTAGCTTAGATTACATGAAAAGCTTGCAATGCAACTTATTACTGCAGAATTAGAAAAACGAAAAACTGCTCTCGGCTATGGCAAGAAGTTAAATTATCGACCAGTAGAATATTGGGCAAGAACAGCGAGCTATCAGAAACTGAAGCTGAATAATTAGCCATACGAAAATACTGCACAGTTTGTCTAAAAGGTAAAACATCGCCATTGTGTAGGAAGTGCAAGCAACCTATATGTTTAGAGTGCTGCTCCGCCGTTTGTGAAAGATGTATTTAAGCAAATTGTTTTGTTAATTGGTTTTTGACTTTTTTTTAATAAATAGTTTTTAAATATGAAATGTTCTTTTTTGGCCCATTCTATGCTTTGTTCTTAGTTATGACACTTGTAAACACATATGTACATACATATATACACATGTATGTACATAATATGGCCCAACAAATTAGAGTTTAGATGTTCGGAGTCAGTTTGACTCCTATCTGTGGTTATGCAACAAAAATTCACCTCCGTGGTTAAGGGTTAAAGTCTGTAGACTGGATGGGGAGGTATAACTGTGGGTAAATACCCACAACTTATAGCTCATGTAGGGGGGCACAATAGAACATTGGGTCTCAATGCAATCACCCTCTATTCAATTCTAATTCTAATCTTACCAGCTTCGAATGTTTGAGCCACATTTTTAAAGCAGTTGCTACAGTCTATACTTTCCTTCGATTTGTGTACGAGAATTTCTATGTGATATATGTAATTCTTCAATGGACTGCTTGATGTTGTAGTTAGACATAAAACCAATATTTCTCTGCTACTAGCTACTACTTCTCCACTAACTAGCTAGCATTACTTCATATTGAATGTCTATTTTGAGGATAAAATAGTAGTTTTGGCACATATGTGATAAAAAATCCCTAACATCAACTAAATTTTGATTTTCGGCGTTTGGTATCCATTTGTGCCCTCAACGTTAAATTCGTACTCTGGTTATACCCAAGTAGACAAGGTTCTGGCTTTCTTGAACATTTATATACATATATGTATATTATTATATGTACATATACTATAGATTAGAGCGGCTATGTGGGCATTGCATGCTAGCTATACACTTAAGAGTGTACTAGTGTATGCTAGCTATACACTCTTAAGTGTATAGCTAGCATAGCATTCGCGGGTACATAGTTCACAATTGTCCGTTTTCGATATTCTATTAAGCATGTACAATTCCAGAGGGTTGTTGTTTAAGTTAATTGGTATTCTAACAAGAGAATATCTTTAATGTTTATGAAAAGCACTGTATACCTACATATATCTTATTTTCCTGATAGTTTTTCCACTTTTTTGGTCAATTACAACACTCCAATTCGAACAAAGATCAAATTTATTCCAATACCTTTACAATATAATTCGGTTTTCGTTACAACTTCGTCAGTGGAATAAAATTGACATTTATTTATACATGTCAAATTATAAATAAATAACTAGCCATGCCTATCAACAAAATTATCTACAGACAAAGAAATTCAGTGATATATAGGATTATGTTTACAATATAGTGGACAATTTAAGATATTTTGAAATGTAAATTTATAATCATAATAATAATGCTCCTTATATCAATGTATTTTTTGTCAAGCTCTAACAATTCTGTGCAAGGACTAGGGAAAAACATGGCAAAAAAACCTAGTCAAGAGCTTAATTTTATAAAATTCAGGCGTGATTAGGTGATTAAATTATTATAAATAATACTTCAATTTTCTATATCTGTTCTAAAATTGACCGCGTTATTTTCTTTTTTAATGTATATCATTTCATATATTAATCTTTTTTTATAACTATTTTCTTTTTTTAAAATCTTAACATTTTCAAAGTCAAAGTAATGTCGTAATTCTTTAGAATGCTTAGACAAAGCAGTTTCCGTGGTTATGTTATGTGTTACAGTGTATTGATGATTATACAGTCGTTTCTTTAAATACTGTCTAGTTTGCCCTACGTAACATTTATTACAGTCTTTGCATTCTAATTTATATACGACATTACTTTGATTATCTTTTTTAATCTTACTTTTTAAATTTGTAAATAACTGTCTGTTATTGTTTTGTGTAAACGTAATGTTTATATCTGATTTTTTAAATTCGTATTTAATTTTGTCACTCAAGTCGTTAATGTATGGGATTGTGTGATATATTTTACTATTTTGTTTAGTGCCTGTGTTGTATATTTTATGTATTCGTTTTTTAATTAGTTTCTCGTAAAATTCGTTTGGAACTATTTTTGTCCAAAATTGATCTCACTTTGCTTAAATTCTCTTTCCTAAAATCAGGATGAGCTAATTTAACAGCCTGGTCAACTAAACTATTAATTACGCTTTTAGTGTTTGAATAGTAGTTTAGGTGTCTGTTGCTACTACTGTCTTTTATGTACCAATTCGTTTTTATGTTCGTGTTATTATGTATTATTTTAACATAAAAATTATAGAATTTTGCTTTTTGTTTTCAAATGTAAATTTTAATCTGTCATGATAGGAATTAAATGTGTGTATAACATAACAGAATTGTTAGAGTTTGACAAAAAATATATTCATATAAGGAGCGTTATTATTATGATTATAAATTTACATTTCAAAATATCTTAAATTGTCCACTATATTGTAAACATAACCCTATATATCACTAAATTTCTTTGTCTGTAGATAATTTTGTTGATAGGCATGGCTAGTTATTTATTTATAATTTGACATGTATAAATAAATGTCAATTTTATTCCACTGACGAAGTTGTAACGAAAAGCAGATTATATTGTAAAGGTATTGGAATAAATTTGATCTTTGTTCGAATTGGAGTGTTATAATTGACCTAAAAAGTAGAAAGGCTATCAGGAAAATAAGTTAAAAAAGGTCATAAAAATACATATACTAATGTATACATATACAAATAATGATTTGGTTATGTGACAGCGGTTACAAATAATGTGCATGAGCAATTTAAGCTATAAATTTCTAGAATATACGCATTTCTATGCATTGTGAGGTTTGAATTGCTTTGCTATTTTTGAGTAAAAGTTTCTGCGTGTCTCTAACAGAAATATTCACTATATGTAGTTCCAAGAAATTATTATTCACAACTTGTTTCCAGAGTCCTTAATACAACACCCAAGCGCCTGTGGATCGTACATACATACATAGTAGATGCACACATATGTATGTACATACCTACATATGTATGAACAACGAAATTCCGCTAATTTGTAAATTCCGCAAACATCACAGCACATTATCTATATTGTTAGCTATGAATCATAAAGGAACTACTGGAAGTTCTTGGGTCTAGATAATTAGTTCGTCTAGTGTAATTGATTTTTACGGTACTATCGAGTAAATTGTGTGCACTTCTTTGAACAATGTACAGTTTATTCTGCGTTGAAAAGTAAATGCTTATATTGTTGTTTTATTGCTTACACGGTAAAGTTATTCTCCGAAATTAATTACGTGTTGTAGGTTTTTATGTGTCTATACCTCGAAGTTAAATTAAAATTAGAGTTGCGGTTTGTATAGTAAATATTGGACTGCTGTCATATTTGATTATGCAAAGCAAGTGCCTTTTTGTCTTGTCAAATCTACACTTCAGCGTTGTTGTTTTTTATATGTGTGTGAGGGTTAGTAGTGCAGATTAGAAATATTTACTTAAATTTTACTTTGATTATAAAGACAAAATTCTAAAGGTCCGGTATTTAATTTAGTATGTAATGAGCTAGCAGTTTGGTTAGGAGGTAATATACGGAAGATAATACACACTACAAAAGTGCAATTTGAGAAAAAAAAGAGAAAAAGAATAATGAAATTATTCAAAAAAGAACTTTTGAATGAATAATATCTTAAGCTTATCAGTAGTCGCATTAAAAATATCTCTCAGAACAAAACGTGTTAAAATTACAGCACATTGACCATATTGAGGAAAATATATATATGTAGGTATATGTATGTAACTACGTGTATTAGCAACTGGTATGTAAACGGCTGCTGGAGTTCTAAAAGTGATACGTGACACATGAAAATTCAGGTGTCTCGATAAACATGGATCTGTAATTTACTCAGAAGAAAGATTTGGGCTGTTACCCTACGATTTTAGAGAGTATTGAAATACACTTCTTTACATTGAGCATCGTAACAATAACCATGGACAAGGAAGACTGCGTGTCTACGATAAAACAATTCTTTTAAAAATGTACACTGAACACTCTCCATTAAATCGGTGTACTTAGTATAATACGGATGCCAAACCAGTGAGCAATATTCAAGTTTAGCGGCTCAATACTAGGGTTAGGCGATACCGGCATTTTCGGTATCGGGTATCGATACTTACCGATGTATCGGTTTCGTCCACGGTATCGATACTTTGGAATCGATACCTAGGTATCGTACGCATCGATACTTAGGTATCGTAGGTATCGTAAGTATCGATACTTAGGTATCGATATCACCGTTTTCCAAGGTATCGGAGGATCGATACCCGGAATGGTATCGAGTACTGGACGATGTATCGATACTTCACCCAGCCCTACTATTGTTCAGCTATTGCATATAATGTATATCTGCTACATAATTATTTATCCAGGTATCGTAGGTGTCGGTACTTAGGTATCGTAGGTATCGATGCTTAGGTATCGTAGGTATAGATACTTAAGTGTCATAGGTATCGATATTTGGGTATCGATACCAACGTTATCCAAGGTATCGGAGGATCGATACCCGGAATGGTATCGAGTACTGGACGATGTATCGATACTTCGCCCAGCCCTACTCAATAATATGAAAATTTCTAGTACTACGGGTTAAAAAGCTCAATGGTTTAAAACATTCCCCGGGAATGTTGTACATATGTTCATTAAGAGTAAATGTGGGGTAAAAGATAATTCTAAACCTTTAACTTGCTGACATATCGCCAGAGCAATATAGTTAACGTCATAATCGTATTGAAGAATGACTGTATTCCCAGTGAAAGACATCGTTTTACACTTGGCAATATTCAGAAGAAAACTTTTAGACCGAATCCAATCATATAAAGATTCCAAATCTGCCTGCAACTGACCGCAGTTACTAAGGGATTTAACTGTCAACAAATCATCAGCATCCAATAAACACATTGAAGAAAAACAAGCGGTTATATCATTGATGAACATAAAAAACAGCAAACTTCAGAGTTACTAGGACATTTATAGGATATAACAGCAGGATACTCTATCTAGTTGTCTCTTCCAGGAAGGCGTGATTTTAATGAATGATATCTTCTATCAGACCAAAATTACCAAGCTTGAGGCCCATCAAAGAATGCTGCTCCTCGAAGGCTTTGGAAAAAGTCAATATAAGCCAAGTCAACTTGACTTCTGGCATCCAGAGATTTGGACATGAAGTCGGTAAAAATACACAAGTTGGTAAGTGTAGACTTGCCAGGTACAAATAAATTGGTAAGGAGTACCAGTTCTGGCAATCTGGGTTTTCTATGTGTTTTTTATCTTCTCTCTTTCTCTGTCAAAATTCTGAATTTTCAAAGTTATTTCATGTTCTAGATTAATTCTATATTATTCAGAAGTTTCAGATTTCTATTGCGTGTAAGTCGGTAAAAATAGACAGAATCTGACATTTTACAAAATTAGAAATTTTTAAAGTTATTTTAAATTGTTTTATATTTATTCTATAATATTCAACGTTTCTGTTTCTATTGCGCATATTTTGAAAAATAATTGAGAAAGTCGAAATTCAATCTATGTAAAATTAACATTTTTCGAAATTTATACCAAATTTTCTTGGATTTACTCTATACTAATTCAAAGTTGCAGCATGTAATATGCAGTGTAATTAGGAAATGGCAAGTTTTGTCAACTAATGTAGGCGATTCCTTTATAAGAATAAATGCAATACAATAAAACATATATATACATACATACATATTATATAATTTTTGTAATCGACAAATTATTACAAGGTAATTAGCAAATAATGATAATATGATGATACAAAGATATTGTTTCTTCGACTGCGTTTGTTATTATATTCCATTGCAAATTGAAAAAATATATTCAAACACTTTCTAAAAATTTGATTTTCAATTTTCTTTTTGGTAATTTTTTAATATTATTTTGCAAAATTCTGAAACAATGAAGAGCATACCTAGAATAATCTGGAGCAATTTAACAATGTCAAATAGGAGAAGAGGGCTAGAGAGGTAGACTTATCACATGCCAGGATCTTGCTAGCATAATACTGACGTTACATGTGAGTTTATATATTAAATTTTATTGACCCATGCTATTACGAATATTACGATCTTGTTATAGACTTGCTGATTATTGTCGTATGTCCTAGGAATTTAAAAGGTTTAGTTTTTTAATATATAGTTATTATTACTTTCGTAGTGACGTCATCTGTAGATTGAATTAGTAGATATCAGGTATGTATATGTGTACTTTTAACTATTACATCAGTAAACAATAGAATCTGATTGCATCAGCTGTAACGTGATTTGAGCTTTACAAATATAATGGAATCCGTCATTCGTAAATTTGGTATTCTTTACAAAATGTGTTAGCTGTAGTACCTAAATTACATTGTAGGTGTTAATTAGGAAAAACGGTGTTTATACAATTTCATTAATGTATTTAATGAGAATATGCAAATAATATGTTTAATATTGTTGTAAATACATGTAATAATTAAAACAAACACAGCGACATTACTAATACGTGCAACGTTAATATTAGGGTATATGTATGTATGTATGTCCATATTACGTCGGTTTTGAAGATCTATGAAGTGGGTAGATTTACAGCATTGTTTGCTTTACCTGTTCCAATTTCAAACAACAGATGATGAAATATCCGACATGAAGTGTATTGAAATTGAGTAGATAGAGACTCTCTGCCATTTAAAATTTGTTCAGATGATGCTATTACGGCTAAACCGCCCTCTCATTTTAAAACTAAAAATATGTTTTGTAAAGAACAACCTTTACCATTACCATTTGAATACCTCACAATTACAACATTACGCTTTGACGATATAAAAAAGTAATATTAATAAGCAATACATAAGTATAAAATGGGAACTATACACTGTACAAAAATAGGACTTCGTGTTTTGCCGATTCGAACATGATGATAACCTTTCCGTTAAAGACAAATTAAAGTGTCTCTATCTTAACATTCTATGAAGGTAAAACTTGGGAGAAAATTTATTTTAGTATTCCTGTGCAGTTGCCTCTCTGAGGGAACATAAATCTAATATTGACAATAATATCAAATCTAGAATGAGATTATGAACAATGATTTATATGCAATGTGACTATCTTACTTGTAGGTGTTTTTCCTGTTACTTGACAATGTTGGTATAACTAAACTCACATCCTAGGCTTCCACTTTTTTGTGAAGCCTATAGGTAGATTTAAATAATGATTAGAAATATTAGAGGAAATTGTTTTTAAGTAGCAAAAAATTATGCCCACTTGTAAATAAAAATTAAAAGATATTTCAATAAACACGTCAGCAATTTTAGATTAATGCGCGGTACGAAACATCGTAAGATCTCGTTTATAATAAGCGCCTGATTTTGTGTTTTTTACACACGTTCTTTATAGAGTACTTTGGAATATCTAACAACTGTCAACAAATGTCAAATGTTACATCACTGTGTATTTGCAATAATTAGAGAAATGCCAGTAAAAGTAAGTGTTGACGATAAAATTCAAATTGTTCTTATTGTTGGAAAATAATTATAAATCATGTAGGGAAGCAGCAGGAAATTTTAATATTTAATAAATTCAAGAGTTCTGGGGATGTTGAAAATAATTTTAGAAAAAACCATCAAACATACATAGATTCGAAATGAAGATATTGAAACTGATGTGATGATATCGGTGGCGGAAAGTCCAACTCCACTACAGTTTGAATGTATTTTACTTTCACTCCAAATTATGATTTTAATTTTCCTTGTATTCTAGCCAATGTTTTAAAAATTTATTACATAATCTCTATAAGTCAGCAGAGCTTTCATCAAGAATATTTTTTTTGTGAAATGTAAGATAAACTTTTTCTCCATTTGTATAAAACGTTTTGGGACACACTGTTATAGTTAGATTAGAAAAAAAACATCTGATTCTTTTTTCAGAAATAAATGCAATAGATGAAAATTCCAGTTTGACTGACACTAAAATATATATTTTCCTGATATTTTTTGCACTTCTAGGTTAATTAAATAGTATATTACATTACTAGGAGTAGAAAGCTGTCATTTTTGTGTCGAGCCCAATAGTTTGGCTGTCGAGGCGATAGCCGAGATAGCAAATTGGGCGAGACACAGAAAAGCTTTCTACTCCGTGTAATGTACACTATTTTTTCTTCAAACGATTGCCATTTTTATGAACTGCATATATTTAAATATGTATAATACTTATTGTAAATGCTTGAAGGCAGGATTTGCTCAGCTGTCAAGTAAATGTCAAAATACGTCGTTTTGTTTAAATCTTATTTATTTATAGTAATGTTAAAAGTACAATTGTTAACATAGTAACACTAGTAACATAGTACTGATAGTAACACTTCTTCGCACATTTTCGATTGCCAAAATACAAAACTGTGAAATTTGAAGTATTTGACAGTTGTTCAAAAACCGCTTATATGATTACACAGTTGCTAAGTAACCGTTAAAAATTTAATGTTTTCATTGGCTGATTACATTTTTTTACTAGTAAAGATATGAGAACATTTCTTTACTAATAAAAAAATTAACTGCTTCAATGTGATGTATTGAGTAGTAAAATGGACATATTATAAAACGTTTGAAGAAAAACAGTATTTATAATAATAATATTAATAATTAATATTAATTCGATTAAAAATTAATTTAATCCGATGAATTTGCAATAATTTCTGCGGAAGATATAAAAAGTTATTTAATTTTTTGTTTATCATCTGATAGAATATTTATACTACCCCATTGTCTTTTTTCCACTTCTTGCTCAAAACCGTTGTTGGCATTCCACTCTTTGAACAAGCTAATAAAAAATTTATATATTATACATATATTCTATTCTTCTATTAGTACTAATTATTCTTTTTATCTTCCTAATAATTTACTTGCTCTGGGCAACCTTTATAATTGTAATGTTGTCCCTTTTGTTCCCTTTGTTTTTGATATTATTTTCAATAATGAGCGATGATAATATTATTCTAAGAGAGCATTTGCAGGCTGTCCAAGAGGTTCGTATGTATTAATATTTTGGTCGTAATTTAAATTTCATATGCCCATTAACATTCTTGTTGTGATCATCAGAGATTTGTTCTGTCACGCAACAGTCAATGTAAAATTGAATTAAAATTTTGTCAGTATTTTCAATTTCTTAACAATTATTTAGATAATTTTGTGTACATCATACACATACATAGTATATATAATTAGATGGACACATACTACATTATATGTATTGCCAAATGCATATATGTATGTATGTATGTACATACAGAACTTACACGTAGTCAATTGCATATATGTATGTATGCAGGGTGTCCGCGATATACAAAGCATCCTTTTAAGGGATGATAGCTACAACGATTTAGAAACAAAAACATATAATACACCTTGGGTCTATCTGTAAGCGTAAACGAGAAAAAAAAATAATTCTAAAAAACCTTATTTGGTCAAACTGTACAAGAAAACTCATCCATATTGCTTCTTAAATAACCAAAAAACCATATCAAAAATTTAGGGTTGAAAATAACTGAAAACAACGATGAAAACGAATTATTTAATACTTTGAAATTGAAGCGTGGTGTCATTTCTCTTCCACCATACTGTACACATGCCGTTAGAAGCGCAGATGCAAGCCAAGCATCATCTGTTTATACGACCTTGAACTTGTATCGTACGAAGTCAATAGCCATACGTTTTAAAATAAAGGTACCTTTGCGTTTTTTTTTAATAATGTTATGACAATAAAATCGATGTTATGTTGAACTTAGAGTGAAAAGGACGTATTTAATAGCAGCCTCCGATCGGTAAATGAAAATTTAAGTTGAGGAAAAGTCGCATTGAATGAAAAAAATGTAATTACTGCAATTATGTTATGGCGCTTTAAGCTCTTTCGTAAAGGCTACTACAAAATTGAGTTCTTTTCTTTTATTTGTGATAAACTGGTGGTCCTAAAAAGGACTTTTTTGAGAGACAGGAGAAAATGTATTACAGGAAAGCCCATTTTCAAGAACACACGCCTGTAATCGTCGTAAATCTTGCACTAATCAGCTGCCGGTGTACAGTACGCGTCGAAGTCTGTGACATGAGAAATATTTTTTTTTCTCGTTTACGCTTACAGATAGATCCAAGGTGTATTATATGTTTTTGTTTCTAAATCGTTGTAGCTATCATCCCTTAAAAGCGTGCTTTGTATTTCCTGTATACTGTCTGCATATGGGGCTATGTCGTTCAAATTGAGCATAACTTCCTTTGCATATCATTGCTGAATTATAAAGTGCACGTTTGCAGTTCCTTTGATATTGTGGATTTCGGCATAGACAGTATTTCACTACCACATCTGGATAATCACATATGAGCGCCAACCGACACAAAGTTACTGTTAGTAATCATCTAATCATAATACAAAATTTAAAATGCAGGAAAAACAAAATAATTTATGAAACAATCAGCCGGTTATCACAAGGTAGCGGAGATTTAATTCTTAGTAACATCTTTCCATGCAACGCGCTATTAAGTGATAACCATTAGATGGAATTATTTTTTTGTCAGGGAAACAAATACTATACATGTATTTTATCAAATCAAGCTCTTGACTAGGTTTTTTGCCATGTTTTTCCTTGAACAGAATTGTTAGAGCTTGACAAAAAATACATTGATAATAAGGATCATTATTCTTATGATTATAAATTTACATTTCAAAATTATCTTAAATTATCCACTATATTGTAAACATAATCCTATATATCACAGAATTTCTTTGTCTGTAGATAATTTTATTGACTGATAAAGGGTTATTCCAAACGAGCAAACATATGTATGTATCTATATTTGGAAATGTTGAGGTATATTGTGCATATGGTCACAAATGGTAGGGTATTTCTGATGCGGGTTCCAGTGTGCTTCAATGCTAAAGGAAGTGGTAAGACAAACTAACTAGCAAATCAGGAAGCTGATGCATTTTATTGAACCGAAACCGATTTTTCTTCCAAACTTTCGACTTAGAACAATAAGTCTAACAAGGCGAGAGAAATGAAAGTGTTTTCGTTTAAACGACACCACGCGGACATTGATCTTTGCAAACCGGAGTTAAAGTCATATAGGAATTTTCTAGCTGACCATTACTCTTTAAAATACCATAATAAAAAGAGACAGCGCAACGCGTAGGAAAAGCAGATCAGGACAGGAAAAAATGGAAAAATTCCATGTAAACGTAGGTACATATAACAAAAGTACCTACTGCAGAAGTTTTATAAAATTCCGGAACACAAATGATAAAAGAATATAGGGAAGATTAACAATAATTGAAAGAAATGGAACATAGCTTTTAAAATATGGAAAAACCGATTTGAAATTTATTGAATGAAAGTATCGAACTAAATTGCTGAATAGAAGTGAATCTGAAACTTGTTTTATTTACAGCCCTCGTGGTAACAGTGCAATTCGCCACATGGCCGGGCATGGTAAGGGAAATCTTCACCTATTAAACGCCACCCACATCCCAAGTCATTTCACGCGGTAGTCTCCGTGTCATTCCAGAGGAGTTAACGTGTGTTTCGCAATTCTGTACATGATGTCTACGCCAGAATATTTTGAGCAAAGGGTAACGTTGAAATTTTTCGTTAAATGGAGGTAATCGAGAATTAAAACATTCACAGCATTTGAAGAAGTGTATGGCGACAATTTAATGCAAAAATCATCATTCTATGAGTGGTACAAGTTTAAGTAGGGGCTAGAGAAGCGTCACGACGCTTTGTGCTTTTGCTGACCAGCTGAAGTTCGCACCGTTACCTCTCTGCAAAAAGTCGATTAAGTGTTGACGGATGATCGTCGATGATCGATTAGACACATAACGGAAGTTACTGGTATCAATCGTGAGACAGATCCGTTAATTTTACGTGACGATTTAGGCACGAGAAAAGTGTACGCCAAATTTGTTCACAGATTGCTAGCTTCCAACCAAACGGAAACTTGACAACTCATTTTTCAGGGTTGCCTCGACAACTGGGTAATGTTCGATCGTGTGATTACTGGTGATGATAGTTGGATATTCCAATACGATCCAGAAACCAAACGCCAGAGTTATGAATGGATGAAACATGGGGAGACAAGAACCAAAAAGGCCAACATGTCCAAATCCCAGTTGAAGGGTATCACATTTTCGACTCCAAAGGCATCATTTTGAAACACTCAGTGCCCAAGAGGCAAACTGTACAGGCATGTACAGGGTTGTTGATGAACACGTTTTCCAAAATTGTTTCCAGTCGTGAAAATCGCGAATGGAAACGTGTGTGCGGGCCGGAGGAAAGTATATATATTGAAAGATGTAATATCTGACAAATTGTGATCAATTTGGAATTAAATGAATTTTTCAGATACTTAACTGTCAGGCCTCGTAGTCAATTATGTACACATAGTATGAATAAACAGGCTAATACATTAACATGTAATATGTGTAAATAGGCATGTTCATCTATTTACATATACATATGTATATGTATGTATATTGTATGTATAAATAGCCATATCCTAATTTCAAATTGGCAGCAAGGCAAAGTATAATTTATGATAATATTACAATATATGCAGATATCTAGTATATTTAATTGGCCTTCCTATGAAACTAGTTTGGTTAAATTCTTTTTCTGCAAAACAACAGACTGCGCTCCTTTGAAGGGACTATAAGTTGTATTTGACGATTTATTCGAAAGCTAAGAAAACAAGAAAATAAACTTAATATATTTAATGTTGTTCAAAACAAAAAAGTGTTACAAATTCTGAGAGAATAATATTGTACCTTCCAATTTCAGATATCATTAATTTCATTATTCTTCCTGAACAAAAAGATGCGAATATTCCAGATAGAATCTACGCCAACGTCATGTTTAGATGGAGATAAAATCGAAGATCGCCAAAAAGTTCCGCTCCACGCGGAATGTAAATCTCTGAACTTTTTCCGGACGTAGGTGTTGATTTATGTTTCTCGTCTTAAAACTATCTAGGCTAATAGTTCTTTTTCCTTCTCCTTCTAACGTCCTCAATGTAGGAGCACTACGCTATAGTCTCCGCCGTCTTTCAATTAATTCATAGTTGTACTAGCCAGCGCAATATCACCAAACCGGCGGAGGTTGAGGGAAAAATAACATCCACGCAAGCATTTTTACTCCAAGTGGGTAGTATATTTATGTCGATGTAAATCGGTTATAGCTGAAGACTGGTTGTCGTAGTTTTTCCTCTGTTTGCTTTCTAAATGAAATGCTGCGCTATACGTAGGATAGTTGCAAAATGAAATGGTGACATAAATCAGTGATTTTAGAATTGCGGTGACCTACTATTAACAATATGCAACAAACATAGGGCCGAATACTTTTACTAAAATATAAAATTTATTATTTCTATAAGAAGGCCATTTATTCATAAATTAGCCTTGGGTTTTACAGATAATCTGAAGTCATCTATTGAATCTGTAAACGTCAGTATAGATAAATTTCATTCCAAAGTATGGAGTAAAGATCAATTATTACGTTACCAATAAAATACTAGAATCTTGATTGCTCAAATCCCGAAAGTTGAGCTATTACTGTATTTTTATGTAATCCAATTTCTCTTCTCTCTGTTGATTTAAGTATAATAAATCATGATTTCCTGTAAACACTTTCAAATGCCACACTATTCAAAAATTAATTTGCCAAAACATTCGAATACTGCGGTTTTCCTCTATATACTGGGTGAGTTTTTTATCTTGACACAACGGAATATCTCTAAAACACTGCATCAAACAAGAAAATTCTTACTAAGATTTGTTATAATGTAGGGAGCTCACTGAATGGTGCCAAATTCGGCCACCCCCCTTCCAGAGGGGGAGGGCTGACAATTTTAAAATCTTAAATAGGAGCCTCCATTTTATATTGCAGATTCACGGCGGAAAAATGGGCAAATTGGCATTAGTGGAGTATCGAAAATCTCCATTGGTTGCGCAAAGTTGAACATCAACAGGATTGGAACGTAAATGTTTGAATTGGAATAATTGGCAATAAGCGCCATATTACTTCAAATCTGAAGTTCATACAAAAGTGTCAACCACGAGGGAAAACATGATTGAGCGAATCACTAACACTTGTTCAAGGCTTACGCCCGAAACACTTCTCAGTTGTGTATAATCATACCACCATTCATCACCCCTTAGATTATAATCAATCTTGTTAAGATTTTTTTTTATTTGATGCAGTGTTTTAGAGATATTCCGTTATCTTAAGATAAAAAACTCAAAGATAAACAACTCACTGGGTATTATTAATAAATACATTTTACAGCCAAAGTATCGCAGTATCATATTAGACGTATAATGGGGAACTTTCTGGAAAACGAACCGCTTATAACATTGACCCTGAAATAAATTACAGCGAAAGATTATCTTCGAAAGAATAATTACTCACCACAATTTCTAACCTAATTGAAATAACATCCAATAACATAATTATGTATTATCGTTGAAAAACCCCATCTGGAATGAATAAGTTGAAGGGAAGTAACGGCTGTCACTACGTTAACCAAACAGGGTTCAGAAGATCCTAATATAATGGGGTTCGCAGCCAAGGTAGTAAAATCTC
>SMLS01060653.1:0-24833 GCA_004785975.1 Popillia japonica
TTTTTGATCAAAATTTTTATAAGGAGTCCCCATGGTGTGTGTGTGATATCACGTGATATACTAGAAAGTTTATTAACACATTATCGAACTGTCATTAGAAAATTAGACATTACGCTAAAACTGTGACGAATTTTCATAGCCACCTCTAGCGCTGACACGAAGTTTCTGAATACATTCACATAATTTGCGAATAACTCCTAGAATATTCATTTTAGGTATAGGGAAATGTATATCATTTGATGAAGAAATGAATTTTCTACCGTTTGCGACAAAAATATACAAGGTGTTCCATTTAAAATAACGAAGTTATTAGTGTTTGAAATTTAACATATTAGGTCGGTAAATACTAACACCCTGTATAGTATTTGCACACAAGCGAAAATAATTTTCAATAGCCCATCTTAGTAGCTGTCTAACTTCCAATAATCATTCATCAACTCTTCTGAATACCGGAGAAATACGTCACTAAGTACTTCGATGCATTTGATAAAATTTTCATAAAAACCAAGTTAGCTATAAAACGGTAATGTTTAGACCAGTCGAAATAAATGATCTATACGCCAAATTTGTTGCTGAATTCAATTGGTTGAAAAAAAATTGGGTAATCTATTTACAAAAATGAAGTTGATTGTGCTTCCGGCGAAACCGGAAATAGAAAATATGTACTAATATTTTCTAAAAGTTTGCCTCCATGCCCAAATTAACTCCGCAAATTAACAAATATGGATCTTGCTTAGTTCCTGAGATACGGCTAACGTAAGCTCGTCCTGTTACACCCTGTATAAATCATAAGTAGGGCAGAAAAAACCTGCAGTCAGCATAAACATAACAAAATCTTACGTAACAAAATGTTAAATAAGTATATTTTTTACCAAACAAACTCATTGAAAAGTAATAAGAGGATATAATAAAAACAAGACCTTAAAACTGTTGTAAAATTTATGAAAATGCATAATAATCTTTACCCAGAACTGTTACGTAAGAGTTCGTTACTAAATACTAAACCAGTTTATTAAAGCCCGTGGACTGGATGGGAAGCTATAGCTGGAGACAAATACCACCAACATATAGCTCATGTAGGGGGGCACAATAGATCATTTGGTCGCAGTGCAACATCACCCACAGCAACTCTAATTCTAATTCAGAAAAGTTGCATACATGACCCCTTATATTTTTAAATTTCTATAACAGTATCAACGGCCGTTTAGTTCCAACAAATTTGCAATTTTCTAGGATCTTAGTTTATGGCAATGATGTTGCAAAAACAGTACTTTTACTGATGAATGAATATTTTTACGGTGCCTCCGATGTTGTAATTCCTTTTATGAAACATAAGAATTACTCTATTAAGTTTATGTCGGAAAACAAATTTTAATTGTTTTCAGTGTCATTCGCGAGTCCCGTGGAAAAGTATTGCTAGAAGCGGACAAGTTTGGATATTAATCCTCACACATTCAGCACTCTGTTGGGGTTTTTATGTAAATTTGACGCAATTACCTTTGTACATGAAAATGGTGCTACACTTTAGGTTAGACGAGAATGGATTAGTAAGTGCCCTTCCATTTGTTGGTATGTTTATCTTTAGCTTATGCTACGGACGACTTGCTGATTATCTAATATCAACGGGGAAGTTACCTCTTACAACGGTACGAAGACTTAGTACGGTTATAGCAGCAACTGTTCCAGCTCTATGTTGTATAGCGGTTCCTTTCACAACCAGCCATGTTATTGCTGTGTGTTTGATGATTACGGGAAATACGTTTTTTGCCGCTGTGTTTTCCGGATTCCAGCAAGCACACATGGATATTGCTAGTCGCTTTGCAGCTACTCTAATGTCACTTACAAATTCATGCGGAACTGTATCTGGAATAATTGTACCGATATTTTCAGGATGGATGCTGGATAAAGATGTAAGTATAGTCATGATTAATCGACGTTATAGCTTCATATTCGTTCTCATATACGCACATACCCATTTTAATGAATAGAATACCGAAAGAGTGTAGGTTACGTTCGGTTTTCAAGAGTGCTAGGAAACTTTTAGCAAAAATTTGGGTACAGTTCTAAAACTCTTTCTTTCCTAGTATTACTAATGGCATTAACAGAATGTCTTACCGTTTTATAATTACAGTTGCAGCTTTTCAATTTTTTACAAAACTAGTTCAGCCTGCTATCTCTTTTAAGTTCCTACCAAAAAATGGTTTCGCCATCCCTTCATCCAGACACTTTTCTAAATTTTTAATTTTTCTTTGTGTTTATACAGAATACCCTGTAGACTTCCTCAAAAATGAAAAAAAAAAAACAACCGACAGACGAATAGTAGTAGTATTTTGGAACGTTTTTCATGTTTTTGTTCTACAAAGATAGCTTGGCCGCCATTTTGTCCATCAAATGTTAATCATCGCTAATTTTTAATTAAGTAACGCCCAAAATGGTGCTAATAAAACGAAGCAATAGCAGAAATGATGACCAACGATAACCAACCCAAGAAAGTTTTTGAACTAATATTTAAACGTTTTTCAAAAAACATTTTGTAACGACACCCTCAACCTCCCAATTCCGTCGTTAAAAATTCATCAAAAATTTTAGACTCGACATTCGAAAAACAATGTTCAAATTTGGTCAAACGAATCAGTAGAAAAAACGACACAACTTATCCAACATCCACATTTTTAACAATAAATACAAAATAATTACACTAAACGAGGTATAAGAACGCGTGAGACTACCACTTCGATACTCATATGGGCGTCAAACACTCTCAACCATTTGATAGACCCCATACAGAGGTATTTTGGTGTCATTGGAACTATGCCATTAGAGCATCCGTTCAGAACCAATCCGAATGTCAAATAAGAAGCGAGAACCTGACGATTATACAAGGAATGGATAGTACTCGCACTACCGTATACCTCGCCTGTCCAATAGTAAGTGAGAACTAACTGAAAGGCATGTATTCATATTGAATCCGACCGAAAAAATTGAATTCTGTAGCTAGAAGAAAGAATTGATAACCCCTACGAGAAAGCAGCTTGGGTGTAAATCGGAAAATTCGGGATGGAGAATATTGTAGTTAAAAAAAGTACGAACAGCATAACCTGACCAGACCTTAAATCACGCATACGTCTGTTCGCAACAACGGCACAATTCAACCCTGAATTATTACAAAAAAAAGTATGTCCCTCAATGGCATTCGTGACTTCAGCACAAATCCGATGCATAACCTATTAGGGTAAAAGCACTAGTTCTGGATCTACCGAAACGTATGAGCTGATTGCGGAAGTGTGAATTACACAAACTAGCTACTTTACCTACAACTTGTTAATTAATCCCTTGGCTAATTTCTAAGGTCACTTACATTTACAAAAATTGCAGCCAGTACGCATTTTTCCTGAAAAAGTAGAAAGTAGCGTTTGATCCACATTTGGACCACCGGTACTAGTTTAGGATCAAGTAACGAAAAGCAGTTTGCTTCTATATACTGATAGAAAACAGCATAAAGATTATATAAATACAGTGTGCATGAGATTATAACGCTCCACAGACAAGATACACAATGTGATCCGAAACTAGTGACCGGCACTAATTGAGGATCAAAAGACCAGGATATTATTTAAATGGCAAAATGATTAACTCTTATTTAAGAATATTATATTTTAATGGCAAACATCCAAATTTCATGATCTGAGCAACAAGTTACATGAATTTGAGGGCCGTCATTGAGCTGTGCAGTTCATTGTTCATCATTGTTTACATTTGGTGCGGCAATTTTTTTTTGGTCGAGCGCTATTAGACAACTTCTGGCATGTTTGATGGTACCACAGCTTACATTTGATGCATTGTATCCAAGTTTCTCCACTAAAATCATCTTATAATGCCACACCACATTCACCACAGGTATCGTTATCATTTTCTTTATCGCTTTCACTACTTTCACTTGTACTTTCAACTCTTCTTCTTTTTGCTAATTTGTTTTTTTTTCCTTTTCCTCCATTTCGTTCAAGAACTCAAGTGAAGTTACACATCTAGTAGTAGTTATTCTTTTAGAACGTTTGGTATTGTCTTCCTCTGGCGCCTAAACTTCTTTTATCACCTGAACTACTGGTGAGACAGAAGTGAGAAGTGAGACAGACTGTGGCATTAGATGAACATCCGGGTTGTCGCTCATCGTTCTGCCTAACAGAGACAGGAATAGTATCATTACTATTCATCAAACGGTGATCGTGGACTGCAGAGGGATCCAAAGGCCAGACACCACTTCCTCGAAATCCACCCAAAATGTTAGCATAGTTAGTTATTGCAAGGTTATAAATGATTTCCCCGCAAGGCAAGACTAATGCTTCAGGTAAAGCTATGTGTTTTTTTATCCAATCTATATACTTTTAGTTCTCTTTTGCGTGAATTAAAAAGCTCTGAACTATATACAGAAGTAATTACAAAATTTTATATTAATTTACCTTAATTTTTTCTTGAAATTGCCAATAAATGGAACAAACGCTCTTGCATAGCTAAACTGGCTTCTCTGATTCACAAGCAATGATATGGTATGCTATCATGTGTAGTAAACATACTACTACATCAATCGATCCATCGTCTAACTTTAGAAACTAAGAGTACAGATATTTTGATCCACAATTAGTGCCCGACCCACAACTAGTGCCCCTACCCTATAAAGTTATTACCGGTAAAATACCGATTAAACCTTTCACTGCGCAACGTTTTAAACACAATGCTTCCGTGGTACGATGGAATTAAGCTGTTGTGTCTTTACATGGTTCGCACAGTGAACAGAACAAATTTGCGCAAAAGCCACTTATGTGCTGCTTGTCCAGTGACGAAGACAAGTTTGGATCGATAGAGAGAAAATAATTGTTTGAGATTTTTTCTATGTCAGACACCACCTTTTTCTGCGGATTCGTACGGCTCGCGCAGTGAAAGGGCGTTAATCAATTAATTACCGCACGTATCAGCGAAGAATATGGTAGTAAGAAGAAACATGAGTAACATAACCTCAAAATACCATAATTCACATGTACGTCTGTTCGCAACAACGATAGAACTTGAACTGAACGACTTCCAGAGATAATTACAAACCAAAAGGTCATTCAAGGTCATTCGGGACGTCAGCATACATTAGGTCGAATAAGATATTAATTATTACCGGTGAAACGCCCATTAATTTGTGTTAATTAATTACAGCATGAATGTGCGGGAAATAATGTGGTTAGAAGAAACGCGAGTATTTTAATATCAACAGACAGCAATCCGACAATACGTCTGTCAGCAATAACGATGCTAGTCAAACTGAACGACTTTCGGACACGAAACAAACACGTCATTCAAGGACATTCGTGACGTCAGCACACATCCGGTGCATATTATATTAGCTATTACCGGTAAAGCGCCATTAATTAATTACCACAAGTATTTGTGGAGAATATAATAGTTAGAAGAAATACGAACAACATCACGACAATCGACCGTAATTGACGTACACGTCTGTTCGCAAGAGCGATACAACCCGAACTCAACGACTTCCGGAGATAATTAGAAAACAAGTCATTCAGAAACATTCGTGACGTCAGCAGATATCCAATGAATAATATATTAGTTATTACCGGGAAACCCCGGTTAATTAGCGTTACATAATTAATTAATTAGCGTACGAATGTGCGAGGAATACTATAGTTAGAAGAAACGTAAATATTTTAATTTCAACCGACATCAATTCGATAATACATGTGTTCGCAATAACGACTCCATTCGAACTAAGCAATGTGCACAGCTATATGTAAAGAAAGTACTTAGTTGAAGGTTATTAGTGGCGTAAATTAAAAACAACAACGCTACAAGAAATAAATCACAATAGTACGGAGCTAATTGGCTCGGCAAAACATTGAATACCCTCCCCCCAGTGAAAAACGGTGTCCCGCAGAAATCTATTTTAGATCATAGATTTACGGCCCTTGCCTGGACTGCGCCATCTCACGAAAAATAAGTACAACTAGTGAAAAATGCCTGCATACGTTTCATTGAAAAAGTTTTATTATGTCTCCCACAAATTAAAAGATTCAGATTGGATTAGTATGGAGCATCGTCGGCGGCTTCATTAGTATATATTTTGTATTAGACGATTAAACGAAACTAGACTAGAGATATTAACTCTCGACTAGCTCGCACACTTCTTCCTACAGGTGCAACTGGGTCGGAAGGCTTAAACAACATGGGGGCACAATAGGCCTTCTTGGCCGAGCGGCTGCACGGTGTTACCCGCCCATGGAGGAAGGAAAGAAATCAGGGGTGATGCGCATAATATTTTCGCTTTCCTCACTTCATTACACCTCCTACCATTGCGATGGGCCTTCTTTGAACGGTCATTCTCATACAGTATTGCACGTTTTCGCAATACATATCCACTGTCTATCTTCTGCACTTATGTAGCCGCTTTTAGGTGATACAAGCGACGGATGGTTCTGGACTCGGCGGCATGGCGGGCCACTGTCAGCTTACTTGGACATTTTTTCGTTTTTTATATTCAATTGTTTTTTCTTTCTCTAATATCTTGTGATTGCTTTTTCTTGCGCAGGATTCAATTATTTTCAAATTTATCGGTGACATCGAAAAGCAGACAGTTTGTTTACACACCGGTCTGAATGTCACCGTTTATTACTGTATTTGTTTTTTAAATATTTCTTTATTGTTTATTTGTACTTTATGGCAATAATAGAGAAATATTATTATTATTATAATTATTATTATTATTATTATTATTATTATTATTATTATTATTATTACTATTATTATTATTATATATTTTCAGATCTCAATGAGGTCATGGCAAGTAATATTTTTTGTCACCGCAGGATTTTACCTTAGCGCCGCGATTATATTTGGATTATTCGCGAAATCAGATGAGTTACCTTGGAACAAGGACTCTTACAAGGAGGACGAATAGTCTATAGTACAAGGACCTGCCTCCTGTCCATAGCGATAAAAAGATGTGTAGGTAGTCAATTTTCGTCACTACATAAACGTCCACAGCAAAAGCTTATATCATTATTACTAGCCAGATAGTTTTTCTATAAATGATAACTACATACACCTAATGAACTCAGTTTTCTTTATTTGATAGATGTAACTTGTGTTTTTTACGTATATTAATAGAATATATTTGTAAGATATATATGCAATATTTGTATAATATTTAATATATGTGTAGGTATAACATAGTGTTTCATTCTTCTTATCTGCCTACATTGCCACGATTATGCGAATTTATCGTACGATTTCCAGTCAATAAGGACACAGGAAATCTTTTTTTGTGCTTTTTACTGTCGTTTGACATATGTACATACATACATATGTGAGTTTCGGTTATTACTTAAATTGAGAATATGGAGATACGCATTTGCTCATTTAGGAAAGTCCGTGGCTGACTACTCGTTTTTTACTTCGGAGGAGAAGGTAATTTAAAATTTCGCCACCAAAAGGTAGCCTCATGATGTTCGTCGACCGTTATTACACAGGAAAAATGACAAGCGTTGAAGCGTCTTCATAAATTATTACTTACTTGACAGAAGTTTGACTTAAGTCTTAGTGAATTATGAAATGAATGACTTAAGTGAATTCCCAAAACATAAGTTTATGAAGTATTGAGAATCCCCATTATTTTCATGAAACTGCTTTACATCCTTTAAAAATTGGCGCGTATGGATAACTACATATGTATGTCTAGAACAAGATTAGTGGGTCAGATATTGTTTTGTGGGAATATTAACGGTGAAAACTATCGCAATAATTATATTCTGGAATCGTTTCTAAGCTACTTGACGATGAAGTTCAAACAGGTTATTTCCATCAAGATTCCGCTACACCACATGTCGCACACGCTACTTTATAGAATGTCTGCGATAATTGGTCGATAATAGACTTATTAGTAACAACCTCTTTCTTCCAATATGTTGCGATTTAACACCGTTAGACTATTTTGTGTTTCCTCGTTTAAAAAATTCAGTGTATAATAGTATATTATAACACTAGTGCATAATCAAGCTTTTAAAGCACGAGTAACGAGTTTAAAGCCACGACGCGAAGTGGAGTGGCTTTAACGTTACGAGTGCTTTAAAAGCTAATTATGTACTATGTCATACGATATTTTTTAGTATAAATGCAACAATAATTTTAACTAGAAGAAATCAAATCAATAGTTTCAATACATTTTATCGAGTGGGATGTGTCTCTATATTATGTCATTTGACATTTCACTTAATTATTAAACATCATTGTTGTATTAATAATGTCGACAGAAATTCATAAACTAGCTGCTGAAGCTGAATTAAGTTTAATATCTGCAAAGTCCAAATAATAATTCAAATCAATAATCAATAATTCCAATACATATTATCGAGTGACATGTACCTATATGTCATTTGACATTTTCTGACATTTCACTGGACTATTAAACGCTTGGGATTGGCTGTTACCAAGCAACCTTTATTGGGATTGGCTGTTACCAAGCAACCTTTATACGCACGCCGTGCGATAAAGGCCCGATTATGCACGCTTATGGGTGTGTTTTGATTGGTTTATGATGCATGCATACTAAAAAACTTGTTACTTAATTTAATTACTGTACGATATGTAATAAACGTCAATCTTCTGTGTGTCATTTTCTCATTTCTCAGGCTTCTATAACAAAACTATTGTTTTAAGAACTGATTGAGTGTATATCTATTGCTTATTGTATTACATTTTTACTTACTTTGTTATTAATATATCTTAATAGCAAAAATAGAGAAATCATACACCAATACTTAACTGAGCAGCACAATACAGTCAGAGAAGAAACGAAAAAATACCTGTATTAGGTGTGATATAATTGTAAGAATCACCCTGCTATAGCAGAAGCAAAAAAGGGATGAAATTAAAGAATGGCATCTACCCATCAGGCGTCATCAGCTCTGAATACTAGACCTTATCTTCATCGCTTTTACCACTAATAATTGTAATAAAATCACTTCGTTTAGTAAACTGATTCTAATCTTATTCCATCTATTAGACAAGATCCGAACTAGCACCAACCGCAAATTTAAGTTCTCACTTACCATAGAAATTAAACAATCTTTCAGAACTTTATTCTTTTAGAGGAAATAAAGGAAATCTATATTCTGTGTAAAAGTCTTCTGAGTGTGGTGGCGTATAGCCGTTAATGTTAACACCCGACGTTTTGCTGATATTGCTATCAACTTCTTTAGAAAGTTTCTAAAGAAGCAACCGTTTCGGTATTGTAATTACACTCACGATCTTGTAAAATGATTCGCCAAGTGTGGTTGTGCTCAAAGCTTTAACTCTGCCATAATTAATGTATTCGTTCCTATCTTCAAGGAAGTTTAATTACTTCAGATTTTCCGTAATCTGCAATCGATGCTTCTGACTGGTGATAATGGTGATCGGTCATGCTTTTGTTTACAAGGGATTCCGTCCTACAGAAAGCATGCTAGGATTAGACAAATACTATCAGATCTTCTCGTAATTCTATTGATTGTTTGATAATCCTCTATGTCTAGTTCCTCCAAAAGCTCAAAACTGAGTAAGATGTCACTCTCAAATATATACATATGTTGTACTGATGTGGCATCTTTAATTTAATTATGAGAAAATTTACTTTGGGTGGACAGAAAGAAACATCGAGTGCAGAGTTAGGAAAGATGCTCAGAACGTAAACACACTGAAAGATTTGTATTAACCAAACAATGACTTGCAGACGTGAAGCATCGCATTAATGATATCTGGGCCGCCACTACCATCAAAGTTTACTACAAAAATTACCGGAAATGATGAAGAATCCGAATAAATTCCACAGAAAAGACGTATATAAATTGAGCAATACTTAGTGAAACGAGCTATTCCAAATAAATGTACACGCACGGACTTTAGTTATGTCCGGTATCTAGCGGTACAGCCTACGCTCCTGTCACCATGTCCGTTTTATCTTAAAGGGAATAGTGACAGGAGCGCAGGCTGTACCGCTAGATACCGGACATAAACAAAGTCCGTGATGGTACATCTGCTGTGATTTACATGGTATCCTAAAACCTGTCAGTTTTCATATCGAGACAATTTAAAATCATATCTAGGAGCACATTGGTCCTCACTTTCAAAATTTGATGAAGAAAGATGGGTGTTGAGACCATATATTTAAAACATCTTTTAATTCTCTTTACGACGATATATGTCTATCAAGCAATCATTCTTCAACAATTCTTTTGCGTAACTCTTGTAAAAAAGTAGAATGGGTAGCACACATCTTAGATTTAAGATGCCTATAGAAAAAATCAAGTAATGTAAGATCCGGCGATCTGGAAGGCCCTTCAATAAGGCTTCGTCGACCAATCCAACATTCTCGAAAGTGATTATCCAGAAATTGTCATAGTCAAGCAGTGTAATATACAGACATTACAACAAATCTCGCTCTGGCATCAATTTTTCTTTATTATATAAGACAATTGGTTGATTCCGTCCAGGTTGTTCAAATACATTGGATCGTTTAAAGTTCCGTCAAAAAGTAGCAACTCATAGTTCATCATTTAAAGAACAATATGATACGTCTTTATAGGAATTATTATACATTAAGCTTCGATTATTGTTAAGATGCTCAGCCATTAATTCACAGAATTACATCCTTCTTTTAAAATCACGTCATTCAGTTCTTCCTCCTAATGCTTCAGCTACCTGCATGCAAGTTTTTAAAGAGAATAGACCATTATTACTACATGGTGGATGCACGATTAACCTGAAAGTAAACTCCGCTAAAGAATGCTTGACTAAACAAAGCAAATGTGAACTAATTTCGTACAAAAAAGTTTCAAATAGAAGCAAAAAACGGAGAAATAAACGGAATTTAAAACCATAAGTCAAAATGAAAAAAAAAACGAGTACAAGTTACTCGTTAGAAACCCAACTTCCCTATCCAAATTTTTAGGCTAGGAGCTGCTGTGCCTAGGAATGATTTGAAGTCGTCCTTATGAATGACATTGTGCATTGATCTGCAGTTTTATAAACTTCACATTGACATTTTGTCATTTTCTGATAATCTATCATCAACAGTGGTCTGTTTTATTTTGTAAAGGGAAACAACAAATTTGTGATGGGTAAAAATGTATATTATATTAACCTTGTTTATTATACCAATGTTTTATCCATTTTAGATTGTTATATACCAATTCGGTACATATATATGATTCTTGGATTTTGTGGTATGTTAATTACTTATGGATTGAAGACAAATTTAGCTATGGCAATGGTTAGCATGGTTAATCACACAGCTATTAGGTTAGAGCAAGAACAACATCAGAACAGTTCTCGTGGTTTGTATTTTAATACACGGCATGGCGAAGAAATAAATGTGGAGAGCAGTGTAGAAGAGGTATCTCCTTAAATCAAATTAAACTTAAACACAGATAGTCAGTTTCTTAGTAATGGACCTATTAGTATTTCTATGGATGGAATAGATGATAGTTTTGGCCCTACTTTACTATACAATTACTAACTGCTAGTAAAACTTTTCTTCCTGGCTCAGACACTTTTCATTAGAGCATGGAAATGTATTAATGTACAATTTATGTAATCTTGTACGGTTAAAATTCTACTCTCGTATTTTTATTTTACTACCAATCTCCCACACTTTTCTACTAACCATATTTTCCTCACACAAACTCTTATCTATCTCGTCGAGTTTCTTCTTTCTGTTGGTTCGATCGTATTGATTCGGATTTGTTGCTTAAATGCTTGGTATTCCATCTATTGTATAAAAAAATATTTATTTATTAATATGCCTGTAAAGATCTATGATATAAATATATCTTATATTTATTTCAGGATGGAACTTTTTTGTGGTCCTTATCTCTTCAAGGTGTTATAATAAGTTCTTACTTTTGGGGTTATTTGCTTGGGCAGTTACCTGGTGCCAGACTGGCTGAGGACCTTAGTGGTACATGGACATTTTTTGCCGGTGTATCATCGCACATAATAGGAACACTACTAATTCCACCAACTGCGTACTTACATTACAGCGCTGTAATATTTATTCGAGTAATTCAAGGCTTCCTAGGCGGATTTACCTTTCCTTCATTGCAATTTTTACTGACGAGATGGGCACCACTGAACGAAAGATCCCTAATGTCCAGTTTCGTGTATAGTGGAGGACTGCTGGGTAACGTTGTAAGTTTAAATAAAGATATAGACAAAAAATAGATATAAATATCCTGTATAATGGTGTAGAACTTTTTACTTGCATTTACGGGCAGCAAATCCTTTTCATCAAAGTATAGGCAATATTTAATTTACTTAATTGGCTATGTGTACCTTATTAAATTTATTCTTAATTTTTAGAAAAAAATAAAAAATCTTAAAAATTAACACAATTTTCATTTCCGGAAATAAATAGATCAGTCTTTTGGCCACAGCTTACATTGCCCATCGAACGAATTGGGAAGCCTCTTTTTACATAATGGGAGGAGTGTGTATACCGTGGATGGTACTATGGCCACTTTTAATAAACGATAATCCAAGAACACACAAACTTATTCGCCAGGATGAACTGAACTATTTGATAGCTGCTCTACAACTTGCAGAAAAAAAAGTATGTTTAATAGTATTTTCTTTCATTATATGCATAAATCAATTTTGTAAGAAAAACCATGAGTCAAATATTAATATTAGCAAATACGAGTAAATGCGGTTTTATCTTACATATCTTGAACAATCTTATATTAACAAACTAGATTGCCATTGGTTGGTGTTCAAGCATGTGCCATACAAACTTCGATTATAATATGCAACTTATTGTTAGTTAATATATCCTGTTTTGCTCCATAAAACAACCTGAGAATAACAAACATTATTATCCTACACTGACAAAGATTTCGTAAAATCCAAATACGTTCGAAATATACTACAGCCACGATAGGCATCGTAATTTACCATAGTGCTTCATTCGTGTTAAAATCAAACACCAGAAACACTGGTTTGCATACAGAACGTGCAACACAAAGGCGGTATATTACAAGATATTTGATGCATATGCTTACTAAAACAGACCTTCCCAATGTAGTAAAACGTAGTGCCTCTTCTGAAATATTGCGAACTTTTAGGATAAATGGATGTGCAGCAAAATTGTCCAACAGTAATAGTATTTTGCGATCTTTTACTTTCATGTCCTACTCATAAAACTATTTCACAAATCGATCAGCAGTCATCCATGCACGAGATTGCGATGGATAGATGCATGGAAGTGCTTTCACGTGTTTAAAACATTGTGGCTTAGCATATTTTCCTATTGCGACAGGTTTTCTCGTGTGTATTTCTGTGCTATTTGTGCAAACGAAACCCGTTAATTGTTCTTTGCTCAACTCTTCTCTGTGGCATTTTCCAAGATTTATCAGACATCTGTTTGAAGAACAGCTCAAATTCCTCCGCTTTATAAATGTCTGATGGATTGTACCTAGCGGTGAGTGTAACTATTTCATTTTTCTATTTGGATATTAAATATATAGGCAAAATATACACATATGCGGACGATATCTGTATATTATACTGTGGCAAAGAGGAAAAAAAGCTGCAACAAACGATAGACAAAGAGATGAACATAATTGAGCAATGGTGCGCCCAAAACACTCTAACAATAAATCAACAAAAAACGGAATACATGAACTTCCAAGCACAAACAAACCAACAAAAATACAAGATAAAAATAAATAATGACGAAATAAAAGAAGTCGACAAAATAAAATACCTGAGATTAGTAATACAAAATAATCTCAAATGGGACAAACATATTAAAGAATTACTGAACAAAAATGCAATGGCAATAGCCAAAATATACAAAATACGAAAAATAATCCCAAAATACGTAAGGAGAGCAATTTACAATGCCATGTACACTTCGCACATGAACTACCTGATCAATGTATGGGGAGATACTACTAAAACAAACATAAGAAAATTACAAAGACAACAAAACAAAATACTAAAGTTAATATACAAAATGGAAAGAAAGACGCCTACAACAGAAATATATAGAAAGACAAGAGAAATGAACATACAACAAACAATCACATTCAAAAATCTACTACTGATCTACAAAATAGAAAGAAATCTAATAAAAACAAATATAAGATTAAAAACTACTAGAGATATGCACATATATAGAACAAGAAGAGTATCACACTTTCGAATAAACTTATTAAAACAAAAAAAATACGGAAAAGTACCAACAACACAAGCAATTAAAAATTATAACAAAATATTAAATACAACAAAACACCTTAACTACATACAGTACCGAAAGCAAATCAAATACAAAATACTAAAATGCGAAATATAACGAAGTTGCATACGAAAACTAAGGAAAAGAAATAGAGGTGACCTCGATACCGTTACTCCGGGCTAAGACGAATCTGCTCCCTAACCGCCCGAGAGGAGGACTGAGGACCGAAGCAGGGGATGCATTGGATATTTTGTAACATGTACATATATCATGTGTATGCAATTATGAATGTGTATATAGGTATATATGTATACACCGTGTCCGTAAATGTTTGAAGCTGACAGTTACTGTCAAATTTTGATTAAGTTTATAACACTACATTTGATTTCAATCGCAAGAATTGTCAGTGTTGTTGTGGAACTATTTCCTAGTCACTAGCGACACAACACTTGTCGTACTGGGTCTTAAATGAAGTCACAGACACTGCACCAACACATTCACGTGGTAACGAATTCCATGCATGTGCAACCCTGTTGGGGAGGAAGTGTTGTCTAGACAACCTAGAAAACCTGTCACGCTCTATCCTATAGTTATGTCCCCTCAGTCGGTCGTCCCTTTTTACCGAGAAAAAACTCAAGTTTACGTTGTAGTGCCCATGAAGTATTTTATAAGTCTCGATAAGGTCTCCTCTTTTCCGACGGTCGCTTAAACTTGTTAAGTTAAGAATTTTCAGTCTGGACTCATAATTTAGGTGCTTGATTGTGGGGGATAGTCGGGAGATTTTTCTTTGGGTCTGTTCCAGGGCATGAATGTCCTTCGCAAGATAGGGACTCCACACCACTGCCGCATGGTCCATAATAGGTCTAATGTAGATCTTGTAGATTTTTTCCAAGAGTTTTGGTGATGGATTTGTAAATGTCCGAGATATCATATACGACATAGAGTTGACCCTCTTTACAACTTTCCCGATATGGGGTGCCCACCTTAAATCAGCACTGATTACTACGCCTAGATCTTCCTGGGTTGACACAGTTTTTATCGTTTGATTGTTGAGCGTGTACTGACGGCGGGGATTATTTGAGCCGATGTGCAGAATAGAGCATTTGTTTTCGTTCAAGTCTAGTAGCCAGTCCTTGCACCACCTCTCAATTCTCTGTAAGTCGCTTGCTAGTTCATTGAAGTGAGTTACTGGATTGTTGTAGATCTTGGTGTCGTCCGCGAATGAAGAGATCTGGGAGTTCAGTCCCAGAGCTATATCTGCCGTGTAGATGTTGAAGAGCAATGGGGCTAAGACCGACCCTTGTGGTACACCTCTGGATGCGTGATACCTCTCTGAGTATTCTCCTCCCACGAGAACCCTGCAACCTCTGCCGGAGAGAAAGTCGGCGATCCAGTTTAGTAGTTTCCCTCTCACTCCGTAGAATTCTAGTTTGTGTATTAGTCTTCCGTGTGGTACGCAGTCAAAAGCTTTTTTGAAGTCCAAGTATACTACGTCCACTGGGTTCCCTCTATCCACTGATAGTGTCCAATTGTTAGTACATTCAAGTAGATTTGAAATAACTGATCTGCCTGGCATAAATCCGTGTTGCGACGTAGGAATTATGTGATTATTTAGTATAAATTCTGTAAGTTGTTCAGAAATGATCTTCTCCAGTATCTTGCAGGGTATCGATGTCAGGCTTACTTGTCTATAGTTTTTTGGATCAAATTTGTCACCTTTTTTATACACTGGAATCACTGTTGACTCTTTCCTGACTGTTACTTTAGGCATAATTATTAAAGTTGTATTTTAAAATCAAACACAATATGCTTCCTTTTGGAAACGTTTATTGCTAATAAACAATACAAGGAAAAGCTAAAACAAAGTCGAAAATTGAACAGAAAACCTATACTAAAACCCAACGAAAATACAGACGTGCGACTATGGCCATAGAGGAATAAACCAACTGACATTTTCAGAGTGGTAAACTTTAAGCACAGATATTGCATACATTTTGACAGACGTCAGCTTTAAATATTTATGGACACGCGATATATATATGCATTTGCAATAAAGCTTATGAAATTTGAAAAAAAAATATTATCTTCGATAGCGTTTAACCGGCAAATCGGAGCGTTACGAATAAGATTTCAATGGAAACTTACCCGTTGGGGCTGGGACCGACGGAAAAACGCATTACACCCGGGAAATTTTGCTAATCTAAGTGAGTCAGAATCTGATTAATTTTTTGTTGGAGTAGCGATTATGTATGTACCTTCTGATGATTCAAGTAAGTGTAGTGATAATGAAGTCGTCTCAGAGCCTGACGATGACACAATTTTTGAACAAGAATGCAATGTATATGCCCTTCATGCCACCACATCAAATATAATGATAATTTGTGGACACAAAATCAACAAAATCTGGAAATATTTATTTTCAAGAAAATATTGGCTTGAAATTGGATAAGCCAAATTTCACAGTGCAAAGGCTTGTGGACTTATTTTTTCCAACGATTTTCTTGCATTACCTACTGGTCTATCAAACGAATTTGTATGCTGCACAAGAAGTTGCAAAATATACAAGTCTAACAAAATCTAAAAGGCTATCACGTTTGGAAAACGTGGACACTGCTGAAATGAAGGTTCTTTTACAAATGGGACCTTGTTCTTTTCCTACTATAGAACATTATTGGAGTACAAACGAAATGTATAATGTAATTTTTCAGCGATCATACATATATGAGCCGAAATAAATTTCAAATGTTGCTACGCTATTTTCATTTAGTTGATAACTCAATACCATCTTCCGACAGACTATAACAAGGTGCGACCTATTCTAAATCATTTCAATAATTTTATGCGCCAAAACTATGTAGTGTATGTGCCAAATAAAAATATTTGTATCGACGAATCAACGATGTTATGACGTAGACGATCACAATTTCGTCAGTAGGTATATAAAAAATAAGAAGCACAAGTGCGGCATCAAACTTTATGAACTTTGTGAATCTGATGGTATGGTTCTCAAAATTAAAATTTATAGCGAAAAATCTGAAGAGAATGAAAATAAATTAGGTCACACTACTGACGTCCTTCTGCAATTACTTGAGGACTATCTGGACACAGAATATACAGTATACATGGATATTTTTTATAGTTTTGTTACTCTTACAAATATACTGACAACACAAAAAACTTGTGTGCGTGCAACGCTACGAAATGGAATTGACCGATCAGATCAACTACTATCATATTACAGAGCTCTTCGAAAGACAATTAGTTGCATTACATACATATAATTGAGATATGTATGGGAAGATGTTCGATTGGTCCGTTGTTTCTTTTTTCTGCAATTTTTTAAATTGCATAAGTGATAAGCAACTTTCGATCGGAATTCAGCTTGACCAAGAATTTTACCACCTTGCTCAGATATTACTAGCTTGTAGAGCAGCCAGGTATAATTATCGTGGTAGAGCCTGTTATTCTTATTGCACGGTATAATCCTAGCTATGCGTAGAACTGCATATGCTTGACGTTATTTCAAGATTGGGTTCACCATCAACTAAGTGTTAAATTTTTTTTTGACCCGTATAAGCTTCAAATTTGAAGCCTCATTTATGGGGTTTCATTGGCATATACTGCTTCATGTAATGTCGAACTTTAGTAGAGCACATTTGTTCATCAATACAGAGATACTGCTCCAACGCAGCTGTTGAAAATTTTTGATCCAAATAGTTGTCTAGTTTTACTTGTCACGGCCTGGCTGATCCCGTGATACAAAAGTTTGATTATCATTAGGTACTACTGACAATTTTTTTCAAAGTTTTCATAGGCGGATATCAGCAAAGGGAGAAAATATAAGTTCTTCACTTCTGGTATTGGGCATATGAACTAATAACAAGTATATCAATATTCCGATATATTGATTTATATTAGATGTTGCAAAAGTCTTTCAGTTTTTTTTTTGTACTGAATATAAATTGATTTCTTGTACCACTTTTTAGAGCAGGTCTTCAGAAGAAAAATAACGGAAAAACTTATAACGGGTCCCCACTAAATCGCAACTGGTCCGCATTCAGCTGAAAAGATTTTTGTTTCCATGAAATAACTTTATTTCTATCGGTTGTTTCCTTTTCTAAACGAATGTTTAGACTGCACAAAGATAGATTGTCTTCATCGTCGCTAAGTTCTTCTCGATTTGGTGTTTCTTCTACATTATCAGATTCTTCGGATTCACCGCATGTATCAGGTGTAAAAATATTGGATCCGTTTAAACTCTCGGTGTCACTGTTATATTCACTATAATCACTATCTAAGCCAGAAAAAAAATTCCAATCCTAAACACATGGTGTTGCCAAATGGTATCGAAAACAAAATGTGGCAAATGTGTAATAACAATTTTATGTAATAATACAAACCTTATAAACTTGTTCAAACAGTTTTAAAACTTCGTATAGGTACATCAAAATATCAATAAACACAAAATCAAAAATTCGTGAACACCAATGATGTTCACACCCTACACATCAACTCACAATAATGACCGTTACACCGTTAGTGGTGTGATCACTGATCACACTGAAACTTTCCATACTGTTTACAGTATGTATCTCATTGGTTACACTATGCAGTAAGCTAAGATTTGTGTTATAATTTGATTTATATGCCTAATTATGATTATGCTGCTAAATGGCAACTACATGCATTTAAGGCTTAATGTGGGTACCTATTGAACAAATTAATCGAGATTTAGATTTGTAGCACAGAGCTTCAGGCTCCGTATTAATCCAGAAAAATTAACGCAGATTCTATTTTGTAAAAATAATTTTAGATATGTTATCACCAGTAGAATATGCATCTACTTGAATAATAATATTCTACTACTTCTACCACGAAATTTAGTCTTATTATCGACAATAATATATGTACCTTTTAAACAACACGTTTTCTCAGTTATACAAAGATCATTTGGAAATCTAAAGGTACTTCTTACTACCAACGAAGTTAAAGGAAATACTCTGCGGTTCGTTAATCTTATCTAAATTCAATTTTTGTGACATGATGTATGGTCCTTACCTGAACACCATTGACGCTACTAGGATCTAGAAGGCGCAGAATGCGTGTCTTAGGTTTATTTATAGTATTTGACGCAGACATAAAATATCGGACACCCTGAAGTTGACCCTGAATTGGCTAAATAATGTTTCACGCCAGAGGCATCACTTATACATGTTGTTCTATCACGATATTATGAACCAAACTTCTCCTTACCTGCATAATCGAAGATCATTTAGGGCAGAAGTTCATAACTTAAATATAGATTTAAAGGAACTCAAACTCCACTTATCTATAGAATTACACTTATGAACGGTCTTTCGTGTATATTGCTAAAATATGGAAATCTATACCTGACAGCTATATGTCATGTACTTCTGGTGGATTCAGGAGTCGATTGCGTTGTGCTCTTACGGAGGGGTGACCTTTCAAAGCTGGGGTCATACATCCGCTTTGTTTGTATGTACATATGTACATATTTTAATGTACAGTCTTGTTCGCTGGAGGCAAAAATATTATTTTCCTTTTGTAGTTTCTCATTTTTTGCTAAAAGCTGCACTATCTATTTTTTCGACTAATTCTGATATAAAACTGATATGATTTTTGTAGTTTAATTTGTACTTTAATATTGCAAGGTTGAATATACTGCGGGGTTGGAAGGAATACCAGCTATCTCATGGAGAGAGAAGCTGATTCTAATCCTGTTCAATAAGTTATGTTTATTTATTGTTTTTCTTTTTCTTAAACTCATCTTAAGTGTGTAAATAAATGCTACTATTATTATTAATTAAATATTTGAACTGATTGTTAAATGTTTGTATATTTATAGCAACGACTGAAAGTTCCTTGGAAAAGTATTTTCTTATCTGGGCAAATTTGGACCTTAATTATTACGCACACATCGATCGGTTGGGGATTTTATTTTATGCTGACGCAATTACCATTGTACATGAAAATGGTGTTGCAGTTTAATTTGAATGAGAATGGCATAGCAACTTCATTACCGTTCATTGGTATGTTTCTCTTTAGCGTCTTCTACGGGCGAGCAGCTGACTATGTAATATCGAAGGAGGTATTATCTCTTACGCTAATACGAAAATTCAGCAACATATTGGCAACGGGTGTAGCAGCATTATGTTGTTCGATAGTTCCTTTTACAACAAATAAATATGCTGTTGTTGCTTTAATGGTTATAGCGACCACAGTTCTTGGTGCATTATATTCTGGACTCATGCAATCGTATATGGATCTGGCTAGAAATTTCGCCGGTACGTTAATTGCAATTACAAATACAGTCGCCACTTTAGCTGGTATTGCCGTCCCATTATTTGTAGGGTGGATACTTAATCAAGATGTAAGTACAACGACCAGGCATTGTGTACAAATTTTTGTGAAGTAGATGAGTATTGATGTGTTTCATGTAGACTCGTATAATTTTTTGCAGTGATACTAATAGATTGATGAATTCTAAAAATGAAGAAGTGTATTTATCAATAGAACTTCTATGTTCAAGATCATAGATTATTCTCATCAATATTTCTTTTCTTTATTATGTTAATGCTACCATCACGTAATTGTCAGGTCCCCAAACATGAATCTGACTGTTGCATTTATTTATTTTCAGCCGTCAGTGGCTTCTTGGAGAATTGTGTTCTTAGTCACTACGGGATTTTACCTGCTAGCAACGATTGTTTATGGATTATTTATAACAACAACAGAATTGCCCTGGAACAAGCCTATCGAGGCACCCAATAGAGATGAAGAAGGAAAATGAAACTAGTATGGATATCTTAATTGCTTTGCAGTGACCATGCCTGCTACCTGTTATGTATTTTTATTTTATCGAAGTTCTAACAAAATAAATAACAAATAGATGTGATATTTAAGGAAATACATATCAATTTTTAAACGTCCAATTCTAAAGTTAATGATGTAGATGACACAAGTAACTGGGTAACCAATTCGGCGTCTTACTACATGTTCTTCGATATTGATTATGTATCTATCTGCTGATTAAAGTTTTTTAGCTAGTGTAATTAATTATTTATTTTTGTATTCACTTCACGATAGTTGAAAGACAGGAGTAACCATTGTCCTCTGTGGTTACTAAGAAAAATTACTGATGCTTGCAATATCTACGTACTAGACAATTATCTTAACATACAAAGAAGCTTGGCCTCAAGATGTTACCAATATAATCGAGTTAATAGTAGTTTTGTGCCAAGATTAGAGAGAAATATTTTAAGCTCATACATACAGAGTGCCCAGCAATAAAAAGACGGAGTAGCAGCAATCGCAAGCTGAAATGCTAAAAAATTATAAAAATATGAAGTCTCTATTCGTACGCAAACTGCAGAAAAAGAAATAATAAAGAATTCAATTGGCCTTCCGTCGACCCTGGACTAGCGCCGTAGAAAGTGAATGAAGACTGCATGCAGGCATGTATCATTTTAAATCAGCTGTGCAACGTACATACGATAGATACTTATACAGTTATTCTGCTTGTTGCAAGCTGTTGGATCGTTCATTCGTTGACGAATAGTTAATGATATGGCTTTTACCACGCAAGAGTTATGAGACATGATGTATCTGTATGGTGAAGCAAGTGGAAATGGTAGCGCAATAGAATATTTATACGCGGAACGTTTTCGTAATCGTAAACGACCATCGTATAAGGTGATAAGGGACCCGGTGTCCAGGTTATGTAAAAGAGGCACATTACACCCACGCTAGGAAGGTAGGGGTGGTGAACGAACACGAAGACTTTTATGTGCGGAAGAGTTCCTGGAAATGGTAGATTCGAATTCAGGTGTTAGTACGCAAACTGTAGCAATGCAACTCGGAGTGTCCTATTCAACGGTTCATCGAATCCTCCACGAGAACTTGCTGCATCCATACCACCTACAATTGATGCAAGCTTTAGCACCACAGTATTGTCCCGCACGTGTTAGATTCTGTACCTGGTTTCGCCATAAGCAAGAGAGAAATGTGGTTTTTTGTGCCAGCATACTATTCACGTATGAATGGTGCATTACCCGGAATGGTGTCTAAAATTTCCATACAACTTACCATTGGAGTGATACAAACCCCCATGTTATACAACAGTCGTTTTCCGGTAAATGTTTGGGCAGGAATTGTCAGTGATAGTCTACTTGGACCGCACGAACTTCCCGCACGACTAAATGGAGCGAGCCATTTAGATTTTTTGCAAAATGCACCTGGTATCCTTAGCGGAATTTCCTCAACGTTTCATATCCTTGATGAAGTGGACGTTGAGGACATAGACCATAGCCAGCACGTACTCCCGATTTAAATCCATTAGAATTTTTTGCTATGGGAGTAAATGAAAACAATGGTGTATGATGGAAACGAAATTGACAACGAAGGAGATCGTCGTCAACGTAGTTTTACAGCGGCAAGACGTATACGTGAGGAACCAGGTACACTTCCAACGGTTGCGTGATAATCTTCACCGACGCGTAGACGCTTGTCTTCGTTCATAAGGCGGACACCTCGAACATTTGCTGTAAATTTTCACCTGTATCACATCAACAATCGGTTCTTTTCAGGACCACCTTTTTACTTTACTATGAAAAAAAAAACATGCATGTCTCTGTACGAGGTTACTAACAACGCTAGATAAGGAATAAGTAAATAGTTTGATATTTACTGTAATAAAGCCCACAGACATTAGAATCAGCAATTATAATAACTACAAATTTAAGCGCAATAACTCCTATTGTTTGGAAAAATAACACCGTGCAGTTGTTCTCTTTCACTGCCATCGAAAATGTTAGCCAGCTTTGTAGAAAGCAATCGATCATCTAGATGAGTTATTGATATTAGTTGAACTACTACAGTTGGCGAAGCGCCTTATCAACAGTTTGGCTGTTGGTTTATGAATACGCACTTACATACATACCTACAAATATAAATTGTTTGCACTGCATTCTTTAATGTCTCGACGAATATCAATATACATTCAGTCAGGCCCGTTATATAATTTTCTAATATAAAAATTGCGTTCGCAAACTAATAAATTTATAAATTTTTCATTTCTTCGATATTTTGGTATATTTATGTGTGATCCTTCGGACATTACATATTTACTACTCCGTCTTTTTATTGCTGGAATACCCTGTATACTCAACACAAATCGAACTAATCGACACCGGAAAATGTGGGATAAAAGATCAGAACATTCAAGGTGCACTTATGGCTTCAGCTCTGACAGATAGGTACATTACACACCAGTCACTACCTGTAAAACGACCGTTAATTGTCGATAAATAATAAATACCGCGGGGGCCCTGTAGTTAGAAGGGAGGTAGAATATTGTAACTTCAACAAACAACTTAAATGTACACGTTATCACAACGACAGCACAATTCGAACTAACCGACAATAAGCAATTTCATACAAATAAACAACATGCTTCAAACCGAATTGTGATATCAGCACACATCGGTAACTATCTATTACAGCTAAAACAGCCTGGAATTGTCGCTGATTAATTATTAGGTAATTAACCGCACCTTCAATACCAATACAATACAATTGCCCTGTATGGAACAAGACAAATGTTTTTCATGTCAAGGCGATTATGGTGATCTTTTACAAATTATCCTTGAGAATCCCTTTTGTATGTACAGTATAATAGGGGTTAGATCCGTTGCTACACTCACCTGAAAGAAGTTGTAGAACGATTTACATGTAATCGCTATGTAAGTACATCGTTCTACAACTTCTTTCAGGCGAGTGTACATTTTGTGGTTATACAAATTCATCAGCAATATATTTCAATGTGTCAGTTATTCCTTGGGTATAGGACACTGTATGGAACAGTATTTAAACTAATTTTATGAAACAAATGTGACTGCAGTATTATTTGAAATATGTAAGTTAATTCTTTATTGATGTAAATCCGTTCCATTTTCATTGAAATCAGATGCTATCTATACCATATAGAACTAATCTGACTTTTGTAGAATGGCCTAATAATAATTCATAGCTAATACTATTCATAGCCAGCGAATGCCTCTCGGAAATGGTGCAAGTGGTTAAGAATGTGAGACAATGAATTATTTTTATTATCAAAACATGGTATTTTATCGTCGCATTTGCTCGTGGGGAATTGATTCGTAATAAGTATGATTGTCCATTTGAAGTGAATTTGGTGTAGTACAAGTGGTAAATTTTCTACGAAATGAACTAAAAACTATAAAAGTCAATGCAATGCAATGATGACGTTTTGCGTGGTTTTACCATTTTACTCTCTCCAATAATGCCAACCATGTGCGTGAAAAATTCCGTGAACTTTTCAATACTATTTCGTTAAAATGTCTATAGATGACGCAAACGCAATGATTTTTCTGGGATTCCTCTATTTGACATTTACCAACAGAGAAAGAAACATAAGCAGTTATTGATGTAAGGTAATGTAAGGATTTTGATACAGAATTCAATGATGTGGTGATCACATATTATTGTAACCTAGGAAAATTTAATTTTCGCGCAATTATTTTTAGTA